>JASAMX010000592.1:0-14940 GCA_030248175.1 Microlaimidae sp. YZB2_3
TAAATATTTAGGCATAAAATTTTTTCACCCCCTTTCCTCGCGTTTAAGTGTCCACGAAAAATAATGGGCATTTCTTAAAATCAAATAATAGAGTGGTAAAGATTACTTGTTAGCGAAGCACTTTAAGCTGCACCGTTAAAACTTTAGAAACTGATCGTGTTTAATTTTTTCGACAAAAAATATCTTTCAAAACATATCCTTTATTAAAAAAAACTATTGCCAGTAGCATTTTGTATGCAGTGAATTGAAAATACTTGTTTCACTATTTATTATTAAAAACCATTTTTTTAGTGTAAAAAGAAAATTAAATTGGCATGTGAGTTTGATGTGCTATCGAATTTTGTCTCGCTGTCTCTCAGGAATCATCACTTATCACAATCGGTAGTTTTCTGTAATTTTTTTTAATTTCATTATTTTTAGGGTTACTCATATTTTGTTTTGCTAAAGTTCTTCCAAACATATTTTTTATATAAAAATCAAAATAAAATTGTTTCTAAAAAATAAATTTTTATTTTAACTTAAAATATTAATTAGTCTGGTCTGGTGTTAATAATCCTTTGCACCAAGCGGGTCAAAATTGATTTTAATGTTTACTCCCTAATCTTGGATTATTAAAAATATATTTTTTGTTGTTTTTTTTTATTATCATCGATTCTGACAGGTACCTTTTTTATGGCGCTTTTGTATTTTACAAAATTTTAAACTTTTTTCGCCAACACTACTCATGCCGGACAAAGCAAAAAGACAATCAAGGACTTTTATTAAGGTTAAAGTTTATTTGTATTACAAAAATGGTGTTGTATTGTCACAACCTTTTTAAATAGCAAAATTTTACTTACTTTTTTAAAATCTTTGTAATCCAGACCAATTTGGCGATTCATGCTGTACTCCGCAAATATACAGAAGTATATACAAAAGTCGAGAAGTGGATACCCGCATAAATGGCTCTTTAAAAATCCAAAAAAAGACTTTTCCACCCTTTCCCTTCATTTTTAAGAGGAAGGGGTACACTTCAATTGAAACATTGCAAAATATTTTAACTTTTAAAATAAGTTCAGTTGGATTTTGACATCTGAGACTAATAATTTTATTGATTGAAAAAACGCTTTGCAATTGTGAAATAAAAAAATTAAAAAAATGGTCTTGAAGCTTTTTTCTGGGGAAAGAAACAAATTTTTAAAACAGAAAAAACCTACAAAAATGGACATAGATGGCAGCCTCCTGGGATATAAATGAATGAATGAATAAGTTTACTGTCCAAATATTAGTACTGTCAGAAAACAAAATAATGTTACATAATTTAGACAGAGGGCAGGTAAAGGTTAAAACACTTAAAAATACCGCCCTGACACACAAGTTCAGTTTACAGTGTAACAACAAATTCTATATAGTACAAGTACACTAACTATAATTTATGAGCAGCTACAGCGAGGCAAAAAGATAATGATCGTACATAGTTTAAGGTACACACAGGAATCCTGTTTTACTCAACAATATAAGTGACGTTATATAAAGATTAAAAAATAGAGGATAGAGGCTTTGTTCGAAAAAATACACCCACGGGATGTGGCTGAAGTTTTAAAGGGGTAATCTTTAAATCTGCGTTTTTATCGTTTTCTGGGACTGGGGTGTTCCTCCTAATTTTTAGTAGAATTTCCTGGATAATCTCAAATTTAAATGAAATTTTGGTAGGGATTTTATCCCCAGGATATTATTTCGGTAAGGTTATGCTTGGGGGGGCTGAGAGAGCAAGTTTGTTGAAAAATTCACTAAAGGTTAGTTAGTTAGCATAGCCAGTTTTTTTTTATGTTATTTCCTCCAGAAATGCTACTGCCTTTGCGGGTTGAAACCATAGATCTTCTACTTTTAGTGTGGTAGGATTTTTGGTGCAGTTGAAAAGGTGGTGGACATCGTGAGGTTTCTGGTGGCATTTTATGCATTCATTTTTGATTAGAGAGTTTATTCTTGATTTGTATGAATTTAGATGATGACAAACTCCGGATCTTAGTTGTGACAGGAGTGTTCCTAATTTTCTTGGAAGGTGTTGTTCGCTTTGGTGTATTTCATGGGGTTTGCTTTTTAGTAGAGGATTGGGTTGGAGTTGAGATAGAGATTCTTTTATGAAATAGGTGTGAATGTTAGCCCAGATGGCTTTTTTGGTAAGAGTTGGGTTGAAGAAACTTTCTGCTATGGGGCCATATTTTGATTGAAGAGTGTGTTTTATTTCTCTTCGCCTAGATTTGTTTGCTGTGATTTTGTTGGATGGATGAGTCTGTTGCATAGTCTTGGCAAGAAATTGTGATGCAAGGAGAGATGTGTGGTTTTCAATTGGTAGTACTTTAGTTTCTTGATGAAGATGATCTAGTGAGGCCATTTTGCGGCAACCAGTTGCTATCCTGTACCTGAGGGCTGAGTTTAACTCCGCCACTGTGTATACAGTGCCTGTCCCAAGCCAGGATAAAGGAGGAGGGTTACAGAGGAACTTGTGGCAGTTTCTCTGTAAATTTTTTCTACGCGGGATGCCTGCAGTCAGCATTATCTTCATCGATGATGTCGTCGTTAAACGGCTGGGTGAAAAGCGTGACGGAAGTCCCTGCACTACGATTGCTGACAAGTCTGTCGCAGTTCTGCCGCTCCTAATGAAGATCTCGGATCCGAAGGATAATAGGAACAATTTCCTAGCAGCCAAAGGAACAGCGAAGAAAAGACTTAACGGAAGCAAAAACCTCTGCCACAAGAGCAAACAGAAGAAGAAGAAGGGCTGAGTTTTGTGTTGATTGGAGTTTCTGGTAATGGGATTTAGAATATTGGTGTTCCGTAGTTGAGGATTGGGTCGCCCTATAGCTTTGTATGAGGCTACTAATGTTTCTTTTTGTTGTCCTCAGCTGGTCCCAGCTAGGGCTTTGAGGATGCTATTGCGCCTAGATGCACTGTTGTTGATGGTGGTGATGTGATTGTTGAAGGTTAATTTTGGATCGAAAGTGACACCTAGGATTTTGGGGTTTTTGTTGAGCGGTAAAAGTTGGTTTTGTATGGTCACTTTTGGGTGGTAGTTGTATTCTTGTGAAGATGGAGAAAAAGGTGTAACTATCGATTTTTCTGTTAATAGTTGAGGTGGTTGAAATTCAGGTATTGATTTAGAGTTTTGAGATAATTGGTGAGATTTGTTTCCATATTGGTTATGTTGTTTCCAGTGGAGTTGACTGTGATGTCGTCAGCATAGGAGACGATTTTGACGCCGGCAGGTGGGTGAGGTATGTCCAATATGTAGAAGTTGAAGAGGGTTGGTGAAATGACTGAGCCCTGAGGCACCCTTTTTTGTACTATACTGGGTTGGGTTTGGAGAATGAGTCTCTGAATGAAGTTTTGTTGATTCTGCCTCTGAGATAACCACTTAGCCATCTGATTAGATAGGCTGATTAGAGTGTGCTGTTTACTATCTTGTTGATTAAAATTTATATGCTGATGGTGTCAAAGGCCTTGGTAAGGTCCAAGGCTGCTATTATTGTTCGTTTGCGTGGAGCTTTTTGGTTGAAACTGGTTACTATTTCGTTGGTAAGTTGAAGGAGAGCAGTAGCTGTTGAGTGTTTGGGCTGGAAGCCGTGCTGATCTGGATGGTGTTGTAGATGTTGGAAAAGGATCGGTGGGATTATTTTTTCAAAAACTTTTATTGCTGGGCAGAGAAGTGAGATTGGTCTGTAAGAAGTAGAGATGAGAAGATCCTTTCCGGGTTTGTTAAGTGGTATTATGGTTGCAGTTTTCCAGATTGTAGGTATGCTATTTGTTTTTAATGATAAGTTGAACAGTTCAGTTGTAAGGATCCTTTGTACAAAAAATATTGCTTTGTCAACTTTCGGGGTCGAGGTAGCCGTCGCATCTGCTGTACACCAATGAATGTAAACACCACAGATCTAAAACACAGCCAAACCATTCGATTAAAAATTTCGCTGCTACTTCTCCCCATTTCTGTCCGTCTCATTTGTTTGCCTATAAATTCGTAAATAAATTTTAAAAAATTGGAATTATTGTCAACTAAATTATTATGTAGTAATTTTAGCGAAAATATGGCCAAATCGGGTGGTATTTGTGTGGCTAACCACACCTCGCCCATTGATGTCATGATGCTGGCGTGTGATAACTGCTACGCCCTGGTTGGACAAAAACACGGCGGCTTGCTGGGCGTTATTCAGCAAGCCCTAAACAGAGCGTCCTCTCACATTTGGTTTGAGCGAGCGGAAGCTAAAGACAGATCAGCGGTGTCCCAAAGGTATTTATCACCAAACTGATTTAGTTACTAAAATTCTTAAGCTTTCAGGCGAAACAGTATTGTTATTAATAATGTCATGATAATTATGTGTGTAATATACCCTGATCTGCTTCCCTATTAATTTCGATAATATTTTTTAGGCTTAAAGAGCACGTGGAGAATCCAGACAAGCTTCCAATTCTAATCTTCCCTGAAGGAACGTGCATTAACAACACATCAGTTATGATGTTTAAAAAGGGCAGTTTTGAAGTATGTTGTACTTTTATATTTTTTTGTTTATTTTACAAAATATATGCTGTTTTGCTTTATAATACTCTTTTTATTTATGGGATTTCAACAAAAATAATTTTCAAAAACCGGGAATACCCCCCTCTTTCTTTCTTCCCGTTTGGATTTTTTGCTAGAGGAAAAATCACTTTTCCGTTGATTTTTCACCTTTTAATAAAAATGTTTTTTTAATATTACTCAAAAATCGTCATTACTACGGCAAAATAAGCCACAGTTCGAATAAAAAATGTGTGCCTGTGAGTCTGTGACTTGTTTTGAATTTAAAACAGGACGCTATTAACTACAGAATGAGTCACAGTCACGTCACGTGTATTTTATAATGACAATGGCTCATTTTGTCGTAGTAACGACGAAATATTTGTCAGCTAGAACTTTTTGCAAGAAGTTTAACATGCTTGTTGTTTTTTAATGTGAAAAGACGTTTATATTTTATATGACTTTTTAAAATTGTGTTGATTGTTTTACACAAAACAGGCAAAAGCATTTTTTTTTCTATTAGGCAAAAGCGAACCACTCTCCCTCTAAAGGTTTAGTGAAGTAAAAATTATAATTTTATTATCAAAGTAATTTTAAAGCATTATTTCCAATTTTTTGTATTTAGAAATTCATATGAAAAGTTATTTTGAAATATTTGCCTGTCTTTGCCATTTGTAAAAACAATTAACAGAATTTAGTAACGGTTGTTTCACAATTTACTTTCAGCACAATTTCTTGCCTTTACCCTACGCTTGATTTTTGTATACCTAGTTTTTAATGTTTTATTGGTCGTTCCTTATTAAGGTGGGCGGTGTGATTTATCCTGTGGCTATCAAATACGATCCTCGATTCGGAGATCCGTTTTGGAACAGTTCCAAGGTATCCTGGTTGCGATATATGCTACACATGATGACCAGCTGGGCCATCGTATGTGACGTGTGGTACCTTCCTCCCATGACGCGACAGGTAAAAATTGTCACCAAGCGTGTTAAAGACACATTTTTACGTTTTAAAATACGTCATTTATCTTGGAGTAGGATTATTGCAGTTAAAACGTTTGGAAACTTATTTTATGTTATCTGGAATAAATTTATTGAGAGTATTTTATTCACTTATTCAAAAAATGTTTTAAAAGAAAAACTTTGTTTTTGAGGAGCAATATTGTTTAACAATAGATAATGCGTTAGAAAACATGTTTTCGAAAAGTCGAAATTTTATAGTCTCTTTTTACAGATATTTTATTTGTTAGACACACGACATCGTGGGTTTTTAACCAAAATTTTTCCAATTCGAAGAGAATTAGTTTTATTTTTTGAACACGCATTCAATAATAATTTTGTGTTATCATTATTTACAACGAATAATGTAACGCAATTAATTCATGCCGAAACTTTATCGGTTTTAGTTATTATCTTCAAATAAAAAAAAGATTTTTATGGCTTTAGAAGCATAGACCAAAATGCCTGCCGCTGCACTAATAATAATAATAATAACGTTGCAAACCGCCCGTTTTTCTCTTCAAAAAAATCTAGGAAGGTTTTAGTTCTGCTGAAGTGTGTGTATGTTAATTCAGACCTGTGCACGGTCTGAAAATGCCCCCCCCCGTTTTATTGGAGAAAATGAAAAAGTACCCTAAAAATATGACTTCATTTTTGACCTATGATGACGCCATCATCGCAATTTTTTTGCAGTTTTTAGCCTATTTTAATGTATTTTAAGCCATTTTAGACCTATTTTTACCTTATTTCTGCTTTTTTTGTCCCTTTTTTCCCTTTTCCCTTCTTTTTTTCTCTTTTTTCTCCTTTTTTTTCTTTCCCCCCCTGCTTGCCCCCCTCCCCGTTTTATTCCCCCCCCCCGTTTCAAAAAAGTTGCCCCCCCCGCCCCCTGCCCCCCCCCCCCCCGTTTTAACCCCCGGGGGGGGGGGCAGTGCACAGGTCTGTTAATTTATGTGATTTTGGTAGGAAGGGGAAGATGCGGTTCAGTTTGCGAACAGGGTGAAGCGGAAAATCGCGGCGAAGGGCGGACTGGTGGACCTGGAATGGGATGGACAGCTGAAACGCTACAACGTCCCCGAAAAGCTCATACAAAAGCATAAACAATTGTTCGCCCAGCGCCTCACCGCGCCCCCGGACACCCCGCAAGTTAGCGAACAACAAGACAACCCCTTCCGAAACGACGCCACTCTTCCAGTAGAATCGAAAACGTCGCCGCCTCCTAAAAATTCCATTTCTTTTGCTGCAGTCGATAGTCGGACGAAGGATGGTCTTCATAGTTCGGCCGATCCAGACCCTTTAAAGGCCAAGAAAGACTCCTAATACAAGGAGAGGGATCTCTTTCGCTCGGTGACGCAGGATAGTTAGGCTAGACTCGAGTGCTTTGTGAGAAAAATACGTTAATAAAATAATTCGTGATTTAAATTGTAAACCAGGGCATTAAATTTATTTGCTGGGTACTGTTTCATAAATGTTACGAGCATGCAATTTTACAGTAAAAATTTGTGTTTTTTGGTAAAAATTTACAAGGAAACGGAATGGATGAGACATTTGGAAAAACTCGGGGCAAAACAAAAATTAGCATAAATGATACTTCTTTATACTTTAGCATAAAAATCGAATGCTAGTAACATTTTTAAAACAGACATACATAAGCCTAGGGAAACCGAGGGGTACGATCCCCTTGGACTCGAAATTTTGCCCCCCCCCCTTCCCTCCTCAGAAATCTAAGGTCCACCCCCCTTTTCACCACCAGTTTTTCATTAGACACCTTACCTACCCTTGCTGCAATTTTTCAATTTAACAGGCATTACTTCTCCACCTTCTTAGCCAGTTTCTGATAACAATTTTTAGACTAAATTTATGTTAATTGGCAAAAACACGGAGTATTTTTAGTTAGCAGTTCTTTTTTACTTTTTTATACCTAAACCTAACTATTATTTACCTATATACCTAAGTACGTTATTTTACTATAGAAATGCATTATTCGTGCTATAAAATCTTAAATAAATGATTTAAAACAACTTAGTTTAGAAACCGCATCCCCTAAACTTCCCTCAAGATTTCAAACTGGTTTGCACAGCAGAGTCCACTCTTTTCATTTAAAAAACATGGAGGGCAAGATTATGAAAATCCCTTCACTTTCCGCTGGACCCTTCTAGCTTTCAAAGTGCCAGTAAAAAATTTTTGTAAGTCATTGTAAATTTTAAAATAGCTAAATTTAATTCAATTGTAGATCTTTTTTATTTTACAGTAAATTCTCCAGTTTATATTTTTCTATAGAATTGAAAACTGATTTGATTATTTTATATATTTTTGTGTGTTTGTGGCTTTTTAATGTAATATGAAAATGTTTTTGTTTTTAGTATTAAAGTTGATTGCGGGTATTGTCGCAGCAGTGATATATTTATAACTTATGCTTCTGCTTTAGCCAACCTAAAAGTAACCATGATTATAAAACTCACAGTTTAAAATTAATGTTTATGTAATCAGCTATTCTTTTATGTAGTATTTTTATTTTGTAGTGTTGCTGTTGTTTGTGTATAATTCAGAAAGTTCGTATTTTACGTTAATCTTAACATTAATATTAGTAATATTCCCCGGAATGGTGCTCCGCTTTCGTAGCTCCGGAGCAGCAGATGAAAGTTAGGGGTGGACCGTAGACCCCACCCACTCTATTTCATAACCACTATGCTCATTTATGATTCCCAGTACTGAAACGCCTGCTGAAAGTAACGTTTTGCAGGTATGTAGTATCGTTTTAAATTATGAAATGCCACCGGCCGTCAAACGGTTTTTTCAAAAACATTGAAGTCTCATCTCACCTCTTTAAATCGCCGAGTTGATTCGGAATAAGGATTAAATTAAACTCAAGTTGCAACATAATATCAACTCAATTTAATATATTTTTGTACAAGGGATAGTAAAAGTAAGAAAAATTGATAAAGTTTCAAATTTCACAAAAAAAATTAAATAGGCATAGCTCCAAACTGCAACATAGTTTTTGCATTTAAGGTAAGGAACGAGTCTTTCGCCTAACTAATGGTATATATGAGTACTAAAGGGCGTTCGTTATCCGACAGCGGGCTTCAGGCAAAGAGCCCCTTGCTAGGGTTAGCAACATTCATGTCTGTGATTCATTCCGTTCTTAATGAAGCCAGGTTTAAAATGTAAAATGAGTCACCACAGTCACATGTATTTTATACGGTGCGGGGTTTTTAGAGTCACAAGCAGGAAATGTGGAGCCATCGGAATTTCTTGGGAACTTGGAGCCACGAGCAATGGGAACTTTGAGCCTTATTGGAAGGAAAAATTGATTTGGGGTTAAATTTAGGCTTCGCTTAGGCTTAGGTAAACGTTTAACGATTTTTAGTTTTGGATCCAAGTTTCCAATTTATGGCTCCAAGTTCCTTATTTTCGGCTCCAAGTTCCAAAATACAATATACCGGATAATCCAATATACCCGACCCCCGAAATTTGGAGGGGGTGTCCAAAAATTTTTTGGGATAGGGTAACTGACTTAATTTCAGCCACTTTTTTTATTTTTTGGATAATTTTTTTGCGGCTTTTCTAATCGAACCAGGATTTGGTCTAAAAATCAAATGACAGCTATTTTTGTTATTCCAGTGCAAAATTTCAAAATATCTGTTATGCTTAAAAATCAGTGGAGGTTTAAACGTTTTGTAATAGTGGCCAAAGTTAAGGCGCGTGCCATTAATTTCGGCCACCTGGAAAAAAATCGGCTATAACTATTGCTAAAACGAACGATAAAAATTTTAAAGGCTGCAAATTTATCGTAAGTATTGTTTTTGGTACATATAACTTTATTTTTTTCGTTTGCAAACTTTTATAGCTATTAGCAAGACTTTAAATAATTATGTCAAAACCTTAAAAAACACAAGTTTTAACAACACGTGTTTTTTGTTGAATTTTTTTGGTGTGAAAAAATATTTCAGCGTAAAATGGCTTTTGTTATAGCCAGCCAACTTTAAAGAAAGCCTGGTAAAATTTTTATTCTACTCTTATTGAGTTTTTTATATTTTTAACCTAAAAATAAAAAAAAATAAAATCCGCCTTAATTTCGGCCATTTTTTAGGTTTTCAAAAACAAAAGCCAAAAACGCAAAAAACCAATTTCAGAACCCAAAATTATTCACTTTAAGAGTAAACAAGACGTTAAAAAAGTTAAGACGTGATATAATTCCACACCAATTCTTGCCTATCTTTGATGTTTCATATCTGACTGCATTCCTCCGCCAAGAAAATAATCTGAGTTTTTTTACTGCATTTCAATAATCTTTAAGAAAGTCCTGTATCGGTTTATTAATAATTCAAACCTAGCCAATTGGGAGTTGGATTACTCCAACCCGCACAAATGTTTACTATGTAATTCTTATGAATGCATCCCTTCACCAAAGGGAATAATCCTGACATTTTTACTGGGTTTTAATTTACTTTCACAAATTTTGAAAGAGTTGGCACTCTATATCGTGGTAAGTGGCGTGTTGGGTGGGGAAACCCCATTGACATTGATATTTACTATATTCATTTATATGAATGCACTCCTCCGCCAAGAAAATAACCTGACTTTTTTTAATGTGTTTCTATATTATTTTTGAGAAATTTCTTCCGGTCTATTCATAATTTAATATAACCTAGTAAGATATGTGTTATGTAACCCCACCCCTACAAATGATGGTGCAAATCGTGGTAAACAGGTTCTTTTACGTGAATTTTAAGGTGTCCGAAATTAACGAAATCTTAAAATGCGCATTAAGTAAAACGCATTGCGAAGTGATTTTGAAGAAAATATTAAAATATAAAAATTAACAATTCTGAGCCTTAAATAGACGTTATTTTAAGATTATTATAATATACTGCTTCGTTCTAAATTTGATGCAGTTTAGAGTTTACACAAAGCAAAAATCCAGAAAATTGCAAAAACACTTTATTCAACATTCATACAGTTACTTTTGTGCTAGTTCTTTTGTATTTTAAGAATAAGCCAATTTTCTAACACCCTAAATTGGTGGCCGAAATTAAGGCCTGGCCGAAATTAAGTCAGATACCCTCTAAACCTCAAATACCCCATTTTTAGCGTTTTTAATACCCCCAAAACCATAGGTGTTTTTGGGCGGGTCCGCTAGGGGGGGGTCGGTCCACCCCCGGGTGGAAGGCCAAAATTTTTTAGGGGGGGGGGGGGTCCAGGGGGGTCCGGACCTGGCTTTTTAGGGGGTCGACCCCGGGTACAAGATTTCAAATTTAGGGGGGGGGGTCAGGGGGGTCTAATTTTTTAGCAAAATTTTTTTAACTTAATAATTTAAGTGTTTTTAGGTCTAATATTGAATTTTATGCACTAAAACAGCCTATTTAGGCTTAAAAAGTGTATTAAAACACCGTTTTTAACTAAAAAACCCTGTTTTTGACAGTAAATAAACATTTATACTTGTAAGTTGGTCCAGAGGGAGGGGAGGGGGGTTAGCCTCGCTAGGGAGGGAGATTAAACCGGACCGCTCTCGAGCTTTAGCAGGGGAGGGGGGAGGGCCCTGGATTTTTTCTAGGGGGGGGTCTAAAATTTCGGCTCTACGGGGGGGGGGGGTGCACCCCCTCTGTCCCCCCCCCAAAAACACCTATGCCCAAAACCCCCTGCCCACCTATGGTAACCAACCACCCCTGTTTCTCCCTTAAAACTTTTTTCTTGAAATTTTCGGCCACCAAGCCAGACTTTTTAGGTGTGCGAACCCCACAAAATCCGAGCAGCTATCCATCTGGTAAGAATTGTAAGATTTTTCCGGTGCATTAAAGTCAAGTATTGAAATTTGCTATATGATTTTCTATGTTTGTATAGAATTACGCATAAACTTAAATGTAATATTAAATGCTGATTTGTTTAGTTTGCGTATGATTTATGTTTGATAATGTGATAATATAATTAATAAACGATATTAACGCTTTTTTTGTTTTTCATTCTTTGTAAAAAAAAATATTAGTGTGTTAAATTGACAGAATGGGAATAATGATTGCACTTAGAATTATTATTCTGAGTATCGAATTAATATCGTGTTTTGAAGCTCTTTTAAAGCTGAGTTAAATACAGTTTCGTAGCTCCGATCACATTATACAATTAAAGAGTATATAAGGTAAGTTAACTGAAAAAACGAACATTGTATAACCACTGGAATTAATAGTATCAGACCTGTAATTTTAATTCAAGTACAGAATAGTATCGTAATACCTATGATTTTAATTCCGGCATATTAGAAAGAGGTTATGTAACCAATTATTAGTTAACAATGCTTCTCTGCAGGTGTTATTATTCAAAAAACAAGTGATTATTTGCACACCCCGCTAATTTTGAACGGCTGGAATTTATTTTTTGTAAGACAGGTAAACTAGAATTAAAAAAACTCATTTTTAGTAGAAAGTAAAATTGCACTATTATTTAAAGGTAAAAAAAATCAGTGTTTAAAGGAGCACTGTCAAAAATCAAGTTCCTATATCGTCCAAACCGGACTCCTCTAATATCAAATCTACCTAATTCAAATTTGTTATTTGGAGTGCTTCAATACGAGGCGACAACAGTTTTAAATTTTAGCTTGATTGGTTCAATATTATGGGAGTAATGTACTAGGGCGATATAGGATTTTAAATTGTAACAGTGCACTAGTGTTGTAAAAAGTTACTTTTACTTTTACTTAAAGTAATAAAAGTAACGGATTTTGGATTACTTTTACTTTTACTTTTACTCGATTTTTGAAATTTCAATTACTTTTACTTTTACTCTTACTCGACTTTTGAAATTTCAAATACTTTTACTTTTACTCGGATTTTCCACTGCAAATACTTAAATTAATTTAAGTATAATTTAAGTAATTTCAATGGGTAGATTTCCTATGGGCTTGTTGTAAAGTGAATGGTAGAAGATAATTTTTTAAGCCGCTAACACGCTAAAACCATTTATTTTGACTGAAAACCTTATTAAAATGATAATTTATACATAAAATTAGCAAAAAAACTTTAGAAAAGAGCTCTGGAGCATCAAAAACCGGTGTTTTGCTCCGTTTCAAAATTACTTTTATTATACTTTTACTCTTACTTTTACTTAAAAAAATAGGCCTTACTTTTACTTTACTTAAATAAAATTTCAACTATTACTTTTACTTTTACTTTACTTAAATTAAAAAATCACAAATTACTTTTACTCTTACTTTACTTAAATTAAAATTTTTCAAATTACTTTTACTTTTACTTAAAATAATCCAAAATCAATACTTTTTACAACACTACAGTGCACCCTTTAAACTACAAAGCGTTTTGTGGAATGGCCAAATTTCAAATTCGCCAATGGCCGAATCAACATCTTGTTATTTTATATGCAACTCTTATAGACGTATATAAATTCAAATATTAATTTGCATGCTCTTTCTACTGACGTCAGTTTAACCCAAAATCATTGGTTAAACTTGGCCATCTCGGTACACGAGCCCCACTGATTGGTTAGAACGATTCGAGAAGAGTCAGAATCGGTCTTTAACTGAATCTCTTCAGTGTTTTACTTTTATCCGGGACTAGAAGTTGGTCGATGCGTAGTTTACCCTTATATAAGTGACGCGTGGCTGAAACATTAACTGAAGGGTTCGGGAACGGTGACGTGCAAAATCCCCATAAAAGTAGTGTAAAATCCCATGGCCAATTTCTCCATAAAGTAGTGCAAATTCCCCATAACAATCACAAATGCGTTTGCAAGCTAAAATGTGTTAAAAAAACTAAGTTTTAATCATAAAAGCATTATAAATGTTTTAATTTTTTTCTAAGCCTAAGCAAAGCCCTAAAATCAAGCTAAACTTTATCATGATAAAGTTTTGTTGTATTTTCCAAGTGTCAAAATTTTAAGGAAATACTTCAAACGCATTACATTTATGGGGAATTTACACCACTTTATGGGGATTTTGTAACGTTTATGGGGATTTTGGCCTATGGGGAATTCGTCCATGGGGTTTTTATACGGACCCGGGCAAACTTCGACCAAAAACCTTCTTCTGGATGCACACGCCTAAAGAGAAACAATGTTTAGATATATTTAATAGTTTGTAATGCACCGGTTTTCTTTCGTTGTTCAAAAATAATCTCGTTTTATTTTACAGCCGGTGCTGTTAGTTTGTATTTCCCCGGTCTAACAATAAATACTTTGTTCGTTAATATTTGAAATAGCACTCCGCCGCTCCGTTAGTATATTAGTCGAAATAAGAGCTATAAAAATATAGAATTAAGGAGGCCGTGACAGTTTAAAAAAGTTTCGTTATTTTCTCTGTATTGCAAAATTAAAAAAACTCAATTAATATAATCTATTATGACACAAATTTATGCACACAATGTATTTAAAACTTACTACAAGGTAATTTATATTACAGAACCATATTTTTTGTTGCTCATATGCTCTTGATCTAAAGACGAGTGATCCAAAAACGACAGATCCCTCCCTGGTTACAAAAATGCAAAAAACTAACAAAAAATGTAATTTTGAACTGCAAACCCGGTAAAGATGGTGTACCTCTATTAAGAAGGCAGGTTTTTACCTCCTTCATTAAAAATTTTGCTGCTTCATCCTTGCCTTCTACCTGTCTTGCCTTAATTTGAAATCCAAGCTGCCTCCAATGCAGATTAGCTGCCTCCTCCCTTCCTATTCACATGTATGTACTTTAACATAAGAGGCAGTGCCACGTGCCTCCTACCTACCTTCAAGATTATTTTGGATGCTTCCGCC
The DNA here is from genome assembly GCA_030248175.1 of Microlaimidae sp. YZB2_3. Classification (NCBI taxonomy): domain Eukaryota; kingdom Metazoa; phylum Nematoda; class Chromadorea; order Desmodorida; family Microlaimidae; species Microlaimidae sp. YZB2_3. The sequence continues at coordinate 14,287 of JASAMX010000592.1, forward strand.
CTGCCTCGAACACATTGTTGTGACCTCCTTATTGCCTCCTGCCTCTGACCTATTAAAGTCAGCTATAGCTATATACAGTGTATAGTCAGAAATATTTTAGCGCGTTTTTTTAAGTTGGGCGTGCATGTTTAAGGTTTTAAAAAGTTTGCCATAATAATTAATAAATAGAAGAAGAATAAGAATTATGATTAAAGCGTCGCTGAAAGGTTTTCGCACTTGTCTGTCCCACGCGCCAATTATTATTGTCACAACCCAAAGGCAATTATGTGCTTTTTTTTCTTTTTGGAGCTAGATGTCACTGGAGCTGTCGTTGAAAAAATACACCGCGAACCAACGAACCGCTGTTAGCCGTCTTCTGTTGTTGCGTGGTTTACAAGACTTGAAAAACTTGTTTATTGCCGTGGAAGGTTTTTTATATTTTTAAATTTGTTACTTTGATAACAAATCAATACTGAAAACATAATGTCCTAACTTTCATAATTAGTCATTTGAATGCTCTGATTAGGACCTTTTAAACGTGAAAGGCTCCTAATAAGGCAGGATTAGCACATGCCAAAATAAAATATAATCACTTTTTTAGAAACAAAACGTTAATTAAAACACTCAAGTGGTCTAGCACTTGCCCTACAGTGTGGCTGAGTAGCTGAGGATTGG
>JASAMX010000593.1:0-16247 GCA_030248175.1 Microlaimidae sp. YZB2_3
GTATTCTACAGGACAGTTTTACCAGGACAGTTTAATTTTTAAACCAATTTATTGCGTAATCATGAAATGCCCATGTTCTAAAAATGAGTAACAATTTTATTTTTTATAAATCACACAATTTCACATGAAAATATCATAGCATAACAAATAAAAAACTCACGACAGTCATCTACATATAATTAACTTTCATTTGAGCTATTAAACGTCGTATTCCCTCCAGGATTACCAAAGATATAGTCCAAAATCAAAAATGTCCGATTGGGAAAAGTGTCAAAATTAAATGCACTACCCTAAATGGTTGATTAAATGTCGTTGGAATAAGTGGACTGCTACAGTATCATGTATCAAACATTCTGATATCACAACAACACTTAAATGTTTTATGTCACCATCTTTTCTAAAGTATGCAACAAAGGGGTGTATGGTGGCCTGCAGGTTATTCCAATGGAATCCTTGAACCTCATCTTGGAGCACAAAACTATAGTTCTCAGAAAAATCGCAAATAACTAAACATTCTCCTTCTTTGAAGTTTTGCTTTATTTCTGAACAATATTTTGATTGCATCTTTGCAATAAAATCATGTTTTCTTAGCTTCACAAGATGCTCACAGAATTTATTGCAAAATTCAATGGTGTTGTCATTACAAGAAATTAGTTCAGAACGATCTGTACTTTTCCAAAGTTTGTATTCAACCTCTTCTTCTTCTTCCAGTAGGGTAGTGCATTTAATTTTGGCATTTTTCCCAATTGGGCATTTTTGATTTTGGACTATATCTTTGGTAATCCTGGACGGAATACGACGTTTGATAGCTCAAATGAGAGCTAATTGTATGTAGATGACTGTCGTGAGCTTTTTATTTGTTATGTTATGATATTTTCATGTGAAATTGTGTGATTTATAATATAAAAAAAATGTTACTCGTTTTTAGAACATGGGCATTTCATGATTACACAATAAATTGGTTTAAAAATTAAACTGTCCTGGTAAAATTAAGTCTATTTTCCGAATTTTTAGTCCCCATGGTTCTACGTTGCGTCTGTGGTGAGCAATTGTTATAAAATAAAATAGTGTAATTTCGGCACACTATTGCTGTAGGTAAAATTAGTGGCCGGGTGGTAAATTGTAGCTGTAAATAGTTAAAAGACAACATTGAAATGTGTAGGAGTCATAGCACTGCATTTAAACTCGATTAAGGGGGAATTTTTAAAAAATGCGGAAATTAAATGCACTTTTTTCCCAAATTTTCCTAATTTTGATACCATTTAGCATTTTAGCTGTAACTTTTTTCCAGTTACACGTTAAACAACAAATAAAAGCTTAAATTAAAGAAAACTGTCTGGAGATGATAGGTTTTTAAATTTTTTAAATTGATGATTTTTTGACTGAGAAACAATCGATTGTTTGTAAAGTGCCGAAATTAAATGCATACATTTAATTTCGGCAATTTTCCATTTTTTTAAAAACTGATCTAATTAAGTAAAAAAACAACTTTCATACAGTGATTTTTTTATGACGCAACGCAGTATCGTAAAAGCTTTAAAATGAGCTATCAAACATAAAAATCAGGCCATACAGTGAAAAGTTACATTGGAAAAACGAAAAAATGCCGAAATTAAATGCACTACCCTATTTTTAAAAGTTTTTGCTTAAATCTATCTACTGAAGTGCATTTCTCACAGATTTCCATGTGACAAATTTCAGTTGGGGAGTTGCACAGTATTCGTAAACAGTCTGAGTAATTCTTTAAAGGAGCTGGGTCGTCTTTTGTTAGCTTGTCTAACCTAGAACCTAACAGCATTAACTTTAAGTTTTGGTGGCAAGTACAAACGCAGACTGAATGAGTACCTGAGGAACCATTTAAGTAAAATCCGAGTTTAAGTTTTTTGAAAAACCATTTAGTCCCCAACTGAAATTTGTCACATGGGAATCTGTGAGAAATGCACTTCAGTAGATGGATTTAAGCAAAAACTTTTAAAAATACTGGAAGAAGAAGAGGTTGAATACAAACTTTGGAAAAGTACAGATCGTTCTGAACTAATTTCTTGTAATGACAACACCATTGAATTTTGCAATAAATTCTGTGAGCATCTTGTGAAGCTAAGAAAACATGATTTTATTGCAAAGATGCAATCAAAATATTGTTCAGAAATAAAGCAAAACTTAAAAGAAGGAGAATTTTTAGTTATTTGCGATTTTTCTGAGAACTATAGTTTTGTGCTCCAAGATGAGGTTCAAGGATTCCATTGGAATAACCTGCAGGCCACCATACACCCCTTTGTTGCTTACTTTAGAAAAAGATGGTGACATAAAACATTTAAGTGTTGTTGTGATATCAGAATGTTTGATACATGATACTGTAGCAGTCCACTTATTCCAACGACATTTAATCAACCATTTAGTTAAAGTTTTTGATCAAAATCCAAAAAAAATATATTATTTTTCTGATGGTTCAGCAGCACAATACAAAAATTTCAAGAATTTTATGAATGCATGCTATCACCAGGAAGATTTTGGCTGTATGGCAGAATGGAATACATTTGCAACAAGCCATGGAAAAGGTGCGTGTGATGGGGTTGGTGGAACAGTAAAACGGTTAGCAGCAAAAGCGAGCTTACAAAGAGACTACTCAGACCAGATTATGTCCCCCAAGGATATGTTTGAATTTGCTTCCAAAAATATCTCAGCAATAACTGTGGAATTTACAACTGAAGAGCAATATTGGGAAGAATTCCAATTGTTGCAGGAAAGATTTAATTTAGGATCCACAATTAAAGGAAGATTAAGATTGCTATTATTCATTCCTATATCTACAAAATCACTGATTATAAAGTAGTTTTTTTGGTCAGAAATTAGTAAAATTGTCAACATTACTGAAGATGACAAAAGTCCAGAACTGGAACTCTCAGAAATAAAAGGCTTTGTGACTGTTTCTTGGGCTGGGCAATGGTATTTAGCATCATTATTATCAGTTGACATGGACCAAGGTGATGTAAAACTAAGCTTTTTAAATCCCCTCGGACCTGCAGGCTCCTTTAGTTTTCCGCATCCAAAGGACATTGGAATTGCTCCCAGCAATGGAATCATACAATGTGTGGACCCAACTCTGAGTGGACGTAGTGGAAGAGGGTACAAACTGCCCCAGGCTGAGCTGGAATACGCTTCAAGATTCATGCTAAAAGCCTAAGGTGTGTTTTTATTTGAATTTAACAACAATATAAAAATGAGGAACATTGTCGAAAATGAATGACACCAGAATCTTGTATCAACCATATCTATATAATGAAAAGATAACCATATATAATTTTTTATATGCATATCGGCAACACTTGTATCTATCACCAGTAAAAAAATTAGCAAAATCAATGATGGCGTGTTTTGGGTATTTCATTTTGTGTATGATTTTGTTATAAAAGTCATTTTTTTGGCCCCAAATGGTGTACATTTGAGTTTTCCAAATTGTAGATCTGATTAAGAGCTTTCAAATGATATATATAACATGGGGTTTATTTCAAATATGTTTTAGGTTATAAGCCATTAAAAAAGCCCGGTTGCACCGAAAACAGGCCAAAACCCCAAATTTTAAAGGGTCATAACTTTGGAACCAGAAGGTATTTTGAGCTGAAAATTTGGCTTTTTGCATTTCTGTATAGAGGCAACAATCGTGCCCAATTTCATTAAAATCGGTGATGGTGCGTCAAATGGCTTGGTCAGTGGCGTGCCCAGGATTTTATTTTGGAGGGGCAGTCTGGGGGGGGGGACATACTAACCCTGAGCGTGGGTATGCCCCCCTGGGCATGCCACTGGGCTTGGTTGATTTGACATGGAATGACCCCTCTGCCAATGTGTGCTAATGTATTTTTTAACTAATAAAACATGTTTTTACCTCTAAAACATTAAATAATATGTTATTAGGCCAAAAGCAGGGTATTATACAGCTTTCAGACCTGTGCTTTGCCCCCCCCCAGGGTTCAAATGGGGGGGGAACTTTTTTGAAACTGGGGGCAGCAATAAAACGAGGGGGCAAGCAGGGGGCAAAAAAAAGAGAAAAAAAGGAGAAAAAAGAGAGAAAAAAGAAGGGAAAAAGGAAAAAAAGGGACAAAAAAAGCAAAAATAAGGTAAAAATAGGTCCAAAGTGGCTTAAAATACAGTGAAATAGGCTAAAAACTGCAAAAAATTGTGATGATGGCGTCATCATAGGTCAAAAATGGCATCATAATTTTAGAGTACTTTTTTATTTTTTGGTGGGGGGGGGCAAATCCTCCAATAAAATTGGGGGGAGCATTTTCAGATCGTGCACAGGTCTGAGCTTTATCTATGTTTTCCCTCTGCTTTTTTACATTTTTAAAAATTAATTGTTTATTTCTTCCTGGAGAGTGGTTGCACCCATAATTTCAGCCTGGAAAACAACAGCTTTAATCAAAAACTTTTTTGTGCAATTATTTTTTAAATCAAAAAATTTTAAAAAAAGTTTTGAGTATAAAAGTCATGAATACTTTTTGCTTGCTTTTTCTTGACTTAATTTGATAGAAAGATTGGGTAGGGTAGCCAAAAAATTTTAAAAATTTAAATAGTTTAACTTTAACCAGTGATTAAATGAATAGAATCTGATTTAAAAAAAAACATAATTTGCAAGTTTATTTTTTAAAACATTTATTTTTATTCATATCTATTTTTATTATAAATTGTGCAATAAGATACTAAACAATTTTGAAACCTTTAGTCTTTTAAACAATAAGGAAGGTTTGTGAATACTCTTTGTTACTGCTGAACCAATTTTTTTAAAAATCCCCTTGTTTTTAATTTAATTTTAAAAAAATAAGTTAATTTATCAAATTTGTTTTATGGTGTGCTAAATTTTCTGATCACTTTCAAATTTGCAAAAATTAAGAACACAGGTAATGGGTCAGATTCAGTTGCAAAATGATTCAAGAGGTGCATTTAAACTATTTACTAAATAGTAAATTTATTTGCATTATTTTTAAAAATGGTACTGGTACTATTATTAATGTGAATATTAATTTTAATTATATCTGACATACAAAACAACAAATCCACACAAACACAGTCACAAACCACATAAATAACACTCCATTAAACCCAATACTTCAAAAAAAAAGCACCAACAATAGGCAACGAGGAAGAAAATCTTCCTCGCGGGGTCAGGAGAACCCTCGCCCAACTCAGGGCAGGGAAATCTCCTTTCCTCTACTCCTACCTACACAAAATCAATCCAACACAACACACATCACCAAACTGCCCGCTATGCAAAACACAAACACACACAACACAACACCTTTTTACATGCACACACATCAATACAACAATGGGACCAGAGGACCTTTGGGCAAACCCCGTAGCGGTTGCTGAGCTCCTCCGGGAGTGGGAAGAGGGGGTGAGCAAGGCGAGAGGCGTGCCGGACGGACCTCCCCAAGGTTGATAGAAACCCTGGAAACTGGCAAACTTCATCAACACAGTCAAAAATCCAGAGGGGGGGGTGTTTACCCCGGGTAAATGACATTTCAAAATCTAGGAGGGGGGTCCTAGGGGGGTCGAACACCCCCTAGCTTTCTAGGGGGGGGTCGACCCAGGGTGGAAGATTTTGAAACCTAGAGGGGGGTCATGTGGGGTCCAATTTCCAAAACAAAATACTTTTAAACCATTAAAGGTTTAATAATAGTTTTTTTATAAGATAATACTATTTTTTATTGAATAAAAAGTGATATTAAGGTATAAAAAGGGTGTAAAAACATGAATTTGTGTAAAAAATTCACGTTTTTGGAAGAAAATTTAGTATAAAAAAAGTACTTAAAATTTTCTCGAGAGGGGAAGGGGGGTCAGATTTCAAAATCTAGAGGGGGTCGGTCAGGGGTAAAAAAATTCAAAAATTTGGGGGGAGGGGAGGGCCCCTCCTGGATTTTTTTCTAGAGGGGCCCATAAATTTTGAGGCTAGGGGGGGGGGGTCAGGGGGCACCACCCTGACCCCCCCCCCCACAAAAAAATAAATAAAAAATAAAAAAAAAAACAAAAAATAAATCCATAAAAAAATTAAACCAAAAAAAACCCAAAAAACAAACACAAAAAAAAAAAAACGTTATGGTAATAGGTTTATGGGCCCAAAGGGCCTTGCCTTTTTAGTGTAATAAATAAGAAAAACAAAAACTAAAAATACTAAAAAAAACCCCCCCCCCCCACTACTCATTGATGATAATTTTGATGTAGCAGCATGAAGCTCTGCCACATTAGCCTATCCAGGCTATGGATTTGTGATATTGTTTTTGGCAGTGGCATGAAGTGGCGCCACATCAATAGATGATGTTACTTCTAGATAAATATTTTACAGTTTAATACTTAAGATACCTTGTTCAGCCATGTTGTAACGTTCAATGGCAGCTTGGAGCACAAGGTTCTGCCTCCGCCGTTGAGGAGGACCCTGCGCAAACCTCTCTTCATCATCAGGGAGATCCTCAATTCTTATAAGGGGCTCCTGATCCATCCCCACAGCTAAAACATAATATTTTAGCAAGCTTTTGCATGGTCTCAAAATGCAGCCACCACTTCTGAGTAAGGGGGGTTAAACCCCCCATCTCAAAATTTTGGGAGTGTGTAACTCCCCAACCTCCCTCTCCTTTGCCATGTATAGCTTTAATCCCCTCCCAAGAAGTGGGATTGTTAAAAAGTGTGATTAAAAAAAGTGAAGTGGGATTAAAATGTGAAAAAAGTAAATTATCAGAACTATATCTTATCCTTGCCCAAAATCAACAATTCGCCTAATTTTTTCCTAATTTGAGTGTAAAAAAAGAATATTTTTGTCAGGTGGTTAAAGAAACACCAAGATCAAATCCTTTATTATATACAAAAAAAGTATACCTCTCTCACCAGCTCCCTCGTTCTGTCCCTGATTTTCCAAGGCTGCCAATGCCTCAGCTGATTTGTTGCCATCTTGGTGTGACATGATTCACTAAAATCAGAGTCGAAATATAATTGGTAAAAAATTTGCAGCCTAATTTTTTTTACACAATCCAATTGCTTAAGATTTGTGTAGGTATATAGATATATATATACACAGGACTGTGCAGTCTGGAAATTCCCCCTTTCCCCTACTTTATTAAAGAATTTGCCCCCCTTCCCTGTTTTATTGCCTTCCTTCTCCCCACCAAAAAATGAAAATGTACCAAAAATTATGGCGCTATTTTTGACTTGTTGTGATGCCATTTTTGTAAATTTTTTTTGCAGTTTTTAACCAGGGATGTTGTTTGCCCCCCCATTTTGGAAATTTCTCCCCCCAATAAAACCCCAGAGGAAAGGCAGTGCAGAGGTTCTGTGTACAGATCTGTATATATAATATATATATTGTTTTTTTTCTAAAAAAAGAAAGATTTTAATTGTTTTTATACTATGAATTATACACATCATATGTGGGCACCATAGGTGAGAAAAGGAGGGGGCAGGGTGGGGTCAACCCTCCTAGCCTCAAAATTTTGGGACCCCCTCTAGACAAAAATCCAGGGGGGCCTCCCCACTCCCCCCAAATTTTGGAATTTTTTACCGCTGATCCCCCTGTAGAAATTAAAATCTGACCCCCCCTCCTCCCCTTTAGGGAAAATTTTAGGTACTTTTTATACTAAATTTTCTTCCAAGATGTGAATTTTCATCACATATTCATGCTTTTACACCACATTTATACCATAATATTGCTTTTTATTCAATAAAATGTAGTATTATCCTATAAAAAGAACAATTATTAAAGTTATTATGGTTTAAAACTGTTTTGCTTTGGACACCAGACCCCACCTGATCCCCCTCTAGATTTCAAAACTTTGCACCCTGGGTTGACCCCTTCTAAAAAACAATGGGGGTTGGACCCCCTCCTAGAATTCAAAATTTGATTTACCCCGGTAATCACCATAGGTGAGCACGGTCGGGTAAGCTAGGGGGGGTGGTTACCCGGGGTAAGTTGAATTTTGAATTCTAGGAGGGGGGTCCGGACCCCCCCTAGCTTTTAAGGGGGGGTCGACCTGGGGTGCAAAATTTTGAAATCTAGAGGGGGGTCAGGTGGGGTCTGGTGTCCAAAGCAAAACAGTTTTAAACCATAATAACTTTAATAATTGTTCTTTTTATAGGATAATACTACATTTTATTGAGTAAAAAGCCATATTCATGTAAAGGGTGTAAAAGCATGAATATGTGATGAAAATTCACGTTTTTGGAAGAAAATTTAGTATAAAAAAGGTAGGTACCTAAAATTTTCCCGAGAGGGGAGGGGGGGTCAGATTTCAAAATCTAGAGGGGGGTCGAAATCTAGAGGGGGGTCAGGTGGGGTCTGGTGTCCAAAGCAAAACAGTTTTAAACCATAATAACTTTAATAATTGTTCTTTTTATAGGATAATACTACATTTTATTGAATAAAAAGCCATATTCATGTATAAAAAGGGTGTAAAAACATGAATATGTGATGAAAATTCACGTTTTTGGAAGAAAATTTAGTATAAAAAAGGTAGGTACCTAAAATTTTCCCCAGAAAGGAGGGGGGGTCAGATTTCAAAATCTAGAGGGGGGTCAGGGGTAAAAAATTTGTGGGGGAGGGGGCCCCCCTAGATTTTCTTCTAGGGGGGCCCCAAAAATTTTGAGGCCAGGGGGGGTGGACCCCACCCTGCCCCTCCCCCCTTTCTCACCTATGGTAACCATAACCACCTCCCCTAGCTAGCTTCCGGGACCATTCTCACCTATTGTGGGCACAGGGGGATTGGTGGGGGGTAAACCAGGGATGTAATTAGGGGGGCCGGGGTGGGGGGGGGGGGGGGCGGCCGCCCCCCCCCCCAAAACGGTTGGACAGGGGAAAAATAAGGATAGTGGTTGGGCGAGGGGGGGGGGTGGCCGCCCCCCCCAAAATGGTCGCCAGATAGTAAAATTTGGGGGTTTTCAGAGGCTAAAAATTCAAAATTTCCTAGCGCCTCGCTAATCGCTTGACGCCAAACTATAAAATAATTTTAGTACCACAATTGCCCCCCAAAAACCAAAAATTTTTTTCACTTTGCTTTGCTCAGCAGTCAGCGGTCACTTTCTATAGTATACATAATAAACATACATATATGATATATCTCGATATTTATCTTGCCTAATGCTAATCGCACTGCCTCCCCCCGGGCTAAAACAGGAAGGGGCAATTTTAAAATTGGGGGCACGGGGGGGGACAACTTTTTTAAATGGGGGGGGAATAAAAGGGGGGGGGCAAGCAGGGGGAGAAGAAAAAGAAAAAGGAGAAAAAAAGAGAAAAAAGAAGGGAAAAGGGAAAAAAGGGACAGAAAAAGCGGAAATAAGGTAAAAATAGGTCTAAAATGGCTTAAAATACATTGAAATAGGCTAAAAACTGCAAAAAATTTGCGATGATGGCGTCATGATAGGTCAAAAATGGCGTTGTATTTTTAGGGTACTTTTTCATTTTTTGGCGGGACAATAAAATGGGTAGGCAAATCTTCCAATAAAACGGGGGGGCATTTTCAGACCGTGCACAGGTCTGTAATCTTATTTCAAAATTGTACAATATTTTTTAGCAGTAATAAGTACTACACAGAAAACAAAACACACAATCATATTGGTTGATTGATGTACCTTCCCCTCCTAAATTTTCCAGCCGCCTATAGCATTGGCTTGGATTTTGTTCATATAGGTAGGTACCTACCCTAAAAACCATGGAGTTGAGATGCTGCTCATGTGCTTTGGTTTACAATGTGGGTGTAGCCAAGGCGTCTTAAAGGTCTCTAAATCCCTTTTTTGTGAAATCAAGGCTCTGCCAATGTCTGCTAATGTAATTTTTAACTACGAGGACTGGGGACATGTTTTTACTGCTAAAAGCATTAGATAGTACCTTATTAGGCCAAAAACAGTTTATTATACAGTTTTATCTATGTTTATTCATGCTTTTTAACGTTTTCAAAAATTCAGGAGGGGCTCCGCCCGCCTCTCCCCCCCAAAATTTTTTTTGTACTACAATCCACCCGCCCAAAATGAAACTGTGGGTACGTCCCTGGGGTTAACCTCTCCAAAAATTATGAGATGGGGCCTCCCACTTTTGAGTGGGGAAAAGAAAGGTTAACCCCCTAATTTTGGAAAAATGAAGAAAAAAAATTCCCTAAAATTACTTCTACTAACTGCCCTCAAACTTAAGTTGAATGGTGAAAATGAATGTTTTAAGCAATAAATAGCTCAAAAATGCAATAGAAAGGACTTTTTGATCTACAATAACAATTAATTCTACAATTTTTTTTTTACCTATTTTTCCATTAAACTTTAAAAACAATATGGTAAAATGCCTTTCTGGTATTTTAACTCCCCTCTAATTTTGAGTTTAACCCCCCTACTCTCCTACAGATCAACCTGCTCCAAGGGCGTAGCCAGGGGGGGGTTGTAGGGGTGGCAACCCCCCCCCCTTTTGGGTTGGCGGAGGTAAAAATTTGGGGGTCCGATCCAAAGAGAATTTTAAAAAATTTCCTCGCGCTTCGCTCCGCTCAGCGCTCGACATTTATGTACTTTTTTACAACATTTAAGCGATGTTTTTAATGAATTTTAAAGACAATTTTAGAAAATTTTTTTGTGCTATCGGACGATTTTTAATGTTATACCTTTTTAAACTGGAAATTTTTCAAGTTTAACTTAAAAAACAATGCAAATAACAACAAAAAGAATCACCTAGCGCGAAGCGCAAAAAATTTTACCCTTTTTAATGTCTTTTTTACGCTATTTTGAAAATTTGGAGTACAACCCCCTACAACCCCCCCCTTTCAAAAAATTTGTATGGAGTACAACCCCCCCCCCCCTTTTCGAAATCCTGGCTACGCCCCTGACCTGCTCATATATGATTTACACTTGTGATTAAAGATAAGTGACCATTTGTTTCCCTTTATTTAAAAAAAGGATTACAAAAAAAGAATTATTATATTTTCTACAAAGTAGTGCTCCCAAAACCTTGTTTTCAGTATTTACCCTCCAAAACTTGGGGGTGGAATGTTAGCCATATTGAAAATTTTGAGAGGGAATAACTTTCTAAGCTATTATTTTTTGAATAATTAGAAAAATATTTTTAAAACTAAAACTAAATGGTGACCAAATAAAAAGCAAAAATAAATAGTGTGAAAGGAAGCTTAAGATCTTCAATTTTACAAAGCTTTAAAATATTAGAAACAGCAAACGCAGTCTTGTGCCTTCCTTTTTCAGAATTTGGGCTTCGCAGGAAACCTTAAAAAATTCTCCTATCCCTTGTCACCCTTGTCACCATAGGTGGGCAGCCTCTCGGATTTTGGGGGAGTATAAGGGGGGGGGGTCGAATTATGGGGGGGGTGTCTGGCAAGACCCAAATTTTGAGGGGGTGTACCCAATATTTCCGTGCTGCCTTAAAATGGGCTTAAAATGCATAAAAACTGTAAAACAAGCTTATAACCATAGGTGGGCAGGGGGGGGGGCAGGTTGGGGGGTTATACGCCCCCCCAAAATTTCGGATATTGCTGACACCCCCCGCCCTAAATTTGAGGTACCCAGGGACACCCCCTCCCCCAAATTCGCCTCCCGGAGAAAAATTTTTCGCGTTAAAAAATTAAAAAAAAGTGTTATAAAATGACTAAAAAAAATTTTCCACGCTTCACGCAGAGAGTTAATTGTTAATTGTCAATTTATCTTAGTTTTTTGATTACAAATCGATTATCCCGTTCAGTAGTTAAGTTATACAGTTTAATAAAACTACTATAAACACTATTATCCTTTAATTAACGTTTTAAACACATGTTTTAAATGTGTAGGTAAAAGAAACCTTAAATTTTGTAATAAGTATCATCTGGAATTAAAATTTCAAGTGTATTTTAGCGCCTTAAATTAAAAATTTTCTTTCCCGGGGGGCATTCTGCCCCTTGACCCTGCTGGGGGGCCCTTGCCACCCAGACCCCCCCTCATATCTGGGGGGCTACCGCCCCCCAGACCCCCTTCAGGGTTAGTAGGGTCCCCAGACCGCCCCCCCCCCAAAATGAAATCCTGGGCACGCCACTGCAAAAGGGGGGGTCTGTCTAACCCCAAATTTTTCCCTTTGCCGACCTAAAAGAGGTGTCTAGACGCCCCCTGGCTACACCCATGTATGTATATAATCTTTAATTAAATATAAGATTATGGATTAAAAAGTTTGTGATACTTGACTTTATAATCAAGACAATAATATTATTATTCTATTATTATGTAATTATTAAAAAAACTATGATTTCTAATCTAATTATAAGAATATATAAACACATTATTAATAAAAAAATCAAACAATACAATTTTGTAAGTTGCAATAAGGTCTTATTTCAATTTTACACAGTTTTAAAGCATTATTTATAAGCTTGTTTTATGTTTTTTTACACGTTTTAAGCCCATTTTAAGGCAGCGCGGAAATATTGGGTACACCCCCCCTAAAATTTGACCCCCCCCTATACTCCCCCAAAATCCGAGAGGCTGCCCACCTATGGCCAAGGGTAGAGTCAAATTTGATCCCCCCTAAATGTGTTTAAAGCAATGCATGTATAGCAAATAAATAAATTTATACTACTAGGGCCCGACCAAATATCCGGTCTGGTCTGGTGGATCCGGTATATCCAGCCATTTTTGGATTCGGGCTGGAACTCACCAACATTGGCCATCCAAATTCTTGAAATCCTAAAAAATAAAATTCAATAAATCTCGAATAAATCGAAAACAAATGTGTTTTGCTGAATGAAATTGTGAAAAACAGTTGTGCGAAAAATAATCTATGTAGATTTTACAAAAAAAATCAACGTATTCGATGGTCTAAACAGACAAGAGATTCTTAACTCCTTGTGTGTTTTGGTAAAAAAAAACCAAACGCCAAATTTGTGCTCGAAATCCATTAGTTTTGTGAAATTTTTGGAAAATATATTGGAAAAACGTGTTTCATAGATAATTAGAGGATGAAAATTTTATTTGCGAATTTATTTCACGATTATTATAATATATTATTTTTATATTTTAAAAATGAAACGTGTGAAATGAAGAGAAAATTGAAAATTTCAAACGTGTTTCAAAAATCGATTTGATTAATTGGTGAATGTTTATTAATTACTGGTTTCTAGGCCAATTCTGACTTTAATTTGTAGCGTTTAAAAGTAAATAACTTTCTAATTTAGGAAATAAATTATGGTTTTTTTAGTCAAAAACGATTTTTAAACTTAGGCATTTTTTAAGGCTGGTGGTAGCTAATTTTTTGTTAAACTTTTCCTTAATTCAAAACTATGTTCCTGTTTAAATTTTCCAAAAGCCTGCTAATTTAAAGTATTCGCGAATTTTTTATCCAATATTTTATGATTTTTATAATCAAAACGCATCAAAATTTGCCAATTTCTTATCGATTAAAAAAATTAAGTGGTTTTAGTTTTTATAATTGAATTCCGAAATTTGGTGTTTGGTTTTTTTTACCAAAACACACAAGGAGTTAAGAATCTCTTGTCTGTTTAGACCATCGAATACATTAATTTTTTTGTAAAATCTACATAGATTATTTTTCGCACTACTGTTTTTCACAATTTCATTCAACAAAACACATTCGTTTCCGATTTATTCGAGATTTATCGAATTTTATTTTTTAGGATTTCAAAAATCCGGACGGCCAATGTTGGTGAGTTCCAGCCCCGGTCCGGTCCGGCCCGATCTTTTTTTTTAAACCAGATCTTGGCTGGATCTGAGTTTTTTACAGGAATATAATAACATTACTTTTATTTTATCTTATTTTGCCACTCCCACCACAAATTTTGACATATGCTATGCTATTATCCCGTAATAGGATTAATGTTTTCACTCATGATGGGTCTTTTTGGTTATGTCTTTGATTTTTTAATTATATTTAATTTTATTTTTAAGCATTTTATATATTAATTTGTTTCGTATTTTATATATTTTTATTTTTAATAAAATTTTTGATTACAAATCGATTATCCCGTTCAGTAGTTAAGTTATACAGTTTAATAAAACTACTATAAACACTATTATCCTTTAATTAACGTTTTAAACACATGTTTTAAATGTGTAGGAATAAGAAACCTTAAATTTTGTAATAAGTATCATCTGGAAATAAAATTTGAAGTGTATTTTAGCGCCTTAAATTAAAAATTTTCTCTCCCGAGGGGCAAAATGCAAATGAATGAAAATGGATTTCTGAAATGGAAAAAAAATGGAAAAGAAAATGAAATTCTGCCCCCGGACCCCCCTGACAAGGGGCTCTGCCCCTTGACCCCGCTGGGGGCTCTCGCCCCCAGACCATACATAGGCACGGAGGGGAGGGGGTTGGCGTGGCGTTTACCCCCCCCTAAATTCTGAGAAGGGGGCTTAACCCCCCACTCAGAAGTGGGGGGGAACCCCCCAATTTTGGAAAAATGAAGAAAAAAATGTCTTTAAAATGACTTTTAACTGCCTCCAAACTTAAGATTTGAGGTCAAAATGAATGTTTTAAGCAATAAAAAGCTCAAAAATGCAATAAAAAGGGCTTTTTGACCTAAAATTAGCGTTTTTTTACCTATTTTTCCTTGAAAATCCAAAAACGATATGGGTAAAATGCTCTCCAGAAAAAAAAAAACAAAACAATATGGGGATTTTGCGTTTCTGGGACTTAACCCCCCCCTAATTTGGGGTTTAACCCCCCCCCCCCACTCCGGACCAACTTGCCCATGTATGCCCCAGACCCCCCCCCTCATATCTGGAGGGCTACCGCCCCACCGAAATGAAATCCTGGGCATGTCACCTCCAAAGGGGGGATCTTCTAACCCCAAATTTTTCCCTTTGTTGACCTAAAAGAGGTGTCTAGACCATACATGGGCAACGGGGGGGGCGGGGGTTGGGGGGTATATAACCCCCCTCTTAATTACTATAGAGGTATGGATTAACCCCCCCCCCAAAGCTCTGAGACTTGACTTTTTATACCCCCCCCCACTAGAACAGAAGTGGGGGGGGGGAAGATTTAATATCCCGATGTGCCCCCCCCAATTTTGGAAAAATGAAGAAAAAAAAAATGTCTTTAAAATGACTTCTAACTGCCTCCAAACTTAAGTTTTGAGGTCAAAATGAATGTTTTAAGCAATAGAAAGCTCAACGAATGCAATAAATAGGGCTTTTTGACCTAAAATTCACTTTTTTTATATTTCCAAATAAATCAAAAAACTTACATGTTGGAAAAATTAAACTTGCCACCGAAAAACACGATATGGGTATCTTTGCGTTTCTCGAAGTGAATTTAACCCCCCCGAATGGTATTGGGGTTTACCCCCCCCACTCCGGACCAGACTTTCCCATGTATGTTTCTCTGAGACCCCACCTGGCTACGCCCATGTATGTATATAATCTTTAATTAAATATAAGATTATGGATTAAAAAGTTTGTGATACTTGACTTTATAATCAAGAAGACAATAATATTATTATTCTATTATTACGTAATTATTAAAAAAAAACTATGATTTCTAATCTAATTATAAGAATATATAAACACATTATTAATAAAAGAATTAAAAAATACAATTTGTAAGTTGCAATAAGGTCTTATTTCAATTTTACACAGTTTTAAAGCATTTATAAGCTTGTTTTATGTTTTTTATGCGTTTTAGGCCCATTTTAAGGCAGCGCAGAAATATTGGGTACACCCCCCTCAAAATTTGGGTCTTGCCAGACACCCCCTCCCTAAAATTTGACCCCCCCCTATACCCCCCGAAATCCGAGTGGCTGCGCACCTATGCAAATGCAACTGCTTTAAAACTGTGTAAAATTAAAATAAGACCTTATTGCAACTTATTAATTTTATTTTTTAATTCTTTTAATCATAATGTGTTTATATATTCTTATAATTAGATTAGAAATCATAGTTTTTTCTAATAATTACGTAATAATAGAATAGTAATTATTTTATTGTCCTGATTATAAAGTCAAGTATCACAAACTTTTTAATCCATAATCTTATATTTAATTAAAGATTATATACATACATGGGCGTAGCCAGGGGGGGTCTCAGTGGCGTGCTTAGGATTTCATTTGGGGGGGGGGTCTGGGGGGGTAAACACTAACCTTAAAGAGGGGTCTGGGAGGCAAGAGCCCCCAGCGGGGTCAAGGGGCGGAGCCCCTTGTCAGGGGGGTTCGGGGGGCAGAATGCCCCCTGGGGGGAGAAAGTTTTTAATTTAAGGAAAAATAATAAAAAAGAATACAATAGAAATTTTAATTTTAGGATAATTA
>JASAMX010000595.1:0-17486 GCA_030248175.1 Microlaimidae sp. YZB2_3
ACGTAAGTGGGTATCTTCTTTAACATAAGTGGGTAAAAACCAAAGCTTTAACGAAGTGGGTAATTATTGTCTATAGTAACATAATACTTAGTTAATGGGTATATAACCTCAGCAATCATTTCATTGGTATTGGTAAATAATATTCATTCGTATTGGTTAAAGCAATATTAAAAAAATTTTCTTAACAGCATGAAATGTACGTGGAAAAAAAGGTCATTTGTGGCTATAAAACACCATTTATTTTTTTAAAGGGTAGTTTAATCACTTTTTAATGCCCAAAATTAAGATAGCAAAGTCAGAATTTACCTAGAAACATGTTTTTTATTTATGTTTGTTTGATGGAATTCTCAAACTGGTTTTTTGTACACGTTTACTGTTTAGTACAGAAATATTGGGTACACCACACCCTCCTCAAAATTTGGGTCTTGCCGCACACCCCCCTTAATTTAAGTCTTAACCATAGGGGTGAAACATTTTCGCCCCTCCTGGCTTGTCTTAGCGCCTGCCCTTTGCATAATCTGCATAGGGAAGATAAGTTTCAGGTTATTCAACAACAACAACAACCCCCCTTAAAATTTAAACCCCTTCTTATACCCCCCAAAATCCGAGAGGTTGTCCACTTATGAAATAACCCCATTAAAAAAAGTATGCCCATTTATTAATTTATACACTAGTGCATGTATTCATATGAAACCCATGTACAAACGCTTAACTAATAAAATACATCAGGAACATTCTGGATTCCTGGAAATTTAAACTCCAGCACTTGATCTCCGAGCTTTAGACCGCCAGCATTTGATAGCCGCGCATTTGATCCCCGAGCATTTTGACCGCCAAGCATTTGATTGCCGCAGTTCGTGTTGCATTAAAGCAGACGTTAAAACTCGCCATCAAAGTAAAGTAGTATAAACTCCCACCAAAATAATAGAAACTCTACCAAATATAATTTAAAAAAAAATTAAATTAAATATTTAAACAAGGAAATGACGTTTTAGCAATCAGAGCTGTGCACTGCCCCCCCGGTTAAAACGGAGGGGGGGGGGATTCCAAAATGGGTGGGCAACAGGGGGCAACTTTTTTGAAACGGGGGGGTCAATAAAACGGGGGGGCAAGCAGAGGGAAAGAAAAAAAAAGAGAAAAAAAGGAGAAAAAAAGAAGGGAATAAGGAAAAAAGGGACAAAAAAGCTAAAATAAGGTAAAAATAGGTCTAAAATGGCTTAAAATACATTGAAACAGGCTAAAAACTGCAAAAAATTCGCGATGATGGCGTCATCATATGTCAAAAAAGGCATCATAGTTTTAGGGCACTTTTTCCTTTTTTGGCGGGGGGGGGCAATGAAACGGGGAGGGGGCAAATCCTCCAATAAAACGGGGGGGGGGGCATTTCCAGACCGTGCACAGGTCTGAGCAATAAAAGTTTTATTGCGAAAACAATATTGTCTTGTTTAAAAGATAAATCAAAAATCTAAATTTTTTTAAGCCTAAGCGAAACCTAAAATTGAACAACAAAATTAATAGTTTAAATCAAACTAAAATTTTTATGATAAATGTATATTTAATGGTTTGCTGTTTACAGAAAACCATTGTTCTTAAACATAATCAAACACTAAAAATCACACAAAAATTTATTTTGATTAATTTATATTTAAAATTTAATGAATGATTTGTTCTTTCATAAAGACTAAAACTTTAGTTTTTCTTAAGCTTAAGCGAAACCTTAAAATCTAGCTAAACTGAATGCCAACTTTTTTCGGTAACGTTCTTTCGTGACCCTTTTTTCTCGTAAATAAATCAGAAGGTCAATTAGTCCAAACACAAATGTTAAATTAGTTAAACATTTTACCAGAAAGTCGTTTGTAAAAAAAATCAAATGTTGAAGGAATTTTCACGCTGGTTTGGTTAAATTACATGAATGAAGTTGTTCTGAAAAAAAACTCTTTGGTTTAGATTTTGAAACCATTGTAGAGCTCCAAAACCACTTAAATTATACAATATTAGATTTAGAACTTAGTTGTTGATCCTAAACTGACCCAAAAAATATGAAACAAGTATTATTGGTTACCCAAACGTATTGAGTACATACACTCAACCTGCTGTTGTACCCATTGAAAGAAAATCGATAACAACTTCAAAAAATGGCGGCCCACAATACAAGGAAGTTCTCAGTCAATGTTGAAAATAAACAGCTCCGTGCTCAAGTTTCTGAACTGGAATTAGAACGAGATCAGCAGCTGGTTCATATTGAAAAGCTGGAGGCTGTCTCAAAAACGACTAGTGGAACTGACAAGGAGTCCATTGCCAAAATTTGTTTCCGTGTAATACAGGAACTCCTGCCTTGGATGGAAGATCGCATTAAAAGATCTGAAGTGCTACAAGAACATGCTACTCTAGCAGTTGTGGCTGGTTTGCAAGAATCCAATACAAAAGAGGAGGATTTTGAAAAAGCCAAGAATCTCTTCAAGGAAGCAATGAACAGCACTGAAGATGCTCAAAGCCATAGTGTTGTGGATTGCTTCCGAATAGGAAAAATGGATTCAGAAAAGCCAAGATTGCTCAAAATCCGCTTCAACAACAACAATAATAACATTTGCAACAGATTTGTTCGATCTAATGGTAAGCTGCACAAGATTGAACATTTCAAGAATATCTATGTGCGATCTTCTTTGAGCAGTGAGCAGCGAAGAGAACAAATCCCTCTTCTTGCTAAAGCCAAGCAACTACTCATAACTGAAGAGAGTAAGATTTTTGTGCATTACACGGACTCTGGTGATCCTTACTTATTTGACCAGGATAAACAGTGCATGCTTGAAATTAAGGGCTCTAGCAAAAATCTAGAATAGGAATCAGTGCAACCCAGTTGCAAAGTTTTCAAAAAAGAGTCAAAAAATATATTAAATCGTGTTAAAAAAAGTTTTTCAAAATTAACATCAATGAATGTAAGATCTATATTAAGTCATCTGGATGAGTTTAAGCTTGTAATTTCAGGAGCTGACATTAATTATAATATACCTTATATAATTAATTAATTAATTATATAATTAATTATGGTAATTATGGTATTATGAAATTTTTAATGAAGTTAAGCTGGCAGTAAATTTTGGTAATTCAGATCATGCTGTAATATTGTAACGTCCAGAAATATGAGGCCGAATAAATCGAGTTTTTGAAAGAAAGATTGCGAAACAATTTGCTGTTTTTAGTTTTTTTGGCTGAAAAATGAGCGATACAGGACTTGAACCTGTAATCTCCAGCCTCAGTACCTCATTGACTGACGTGCTGCGTTACACCATTGCTCGACAGTGTTACATTACAACTCGTATTTATAAGACGTCATATTTCTGAAACATTAACACAGTGGGAGTTGTGACACCTTCCCACCAAGATTGAAGCGCGCAGCCTTTCAATCTGACAACCATATAAGGTCCGAGCCACACGTCCACCACTAGTCCACGCCCTGCTCCTTAGAGCTAACCCTAGTTTCAACCTTCCGCTCATGGCAAGGCGGGCAAGGGCACATATGTGGTGTACCAATGGACATGTATCGCTCACCAAATGTAACGTCCAGAAATATGAGGCCAAATAAATCAAGTTTTTGAAAGAAAGATTGCGAAACAATTTGCTGTTTTTAGCTTTTTTGGCTGAAAAATGAGCGATATAGGACTTGAACCTGTAATCTCCAGCCTCAGTACCTCATTGACTGACGTGCTGCGTTACACCATCGCTCAACAGTGTTACATTACAACTTGTATTTATAAGACGTCATATTTCTGAAACATTAACACAGCGGGAGTTGTGACAATATGCAGTGAAATTAACTTAAATTTGTATTATGAAAGCAATTATCATAAAAAAGACCTTTTGGTACCGGACTTTAAAAATGCTGATTATAACAGCATTGCATTATTTTTTGCTGTTTAAAACTGGGATTTAAATTTTAAATATTTGAATTCAGTAAAAGAATACTGGGATTGTTTTGTAAAAGTTATTACTGACTGTATAATCCTACATGTACCATTAGTAAAAAAGTATAAATCACATAATAAAAAGAAATGTCATTATCCTAATTATATCATAAAACTCCAAAATAAAAAGAAAAGATTATAGAAATTTAGGAACATAAATAAAAATTTTAAACATGAATTCAAAAAAGCCTCAAATGAATATGCAAAAACTTTAAAAAAGTTCAATTCAAACTTAGAGGAAAATGTGCTAAAATCACATGATATTGGATATTTCTTTAAATATATAAACAAAAAACTTAAATCCAGGGAAACTATTCCCCCAATAAAATGTGAAGATGGTAGTTTTGCAACTGAAGATTTTGAAAAAGCAAAAATTTTTGGTGAATACTTTAGCACCGTTTTTACTAAAGACAATCATAAACTGCCAATTTTTGAGCCACAACAAAACCAAAAACTTGATTATATAAATTTTAGTGTAAAAGATGTCCTAAAATTTTTAAAAAAATTACCCAACAAAATATCTCGCTCCCCTGATGGTATACCAGCTTTATTTCTAAAACGCCTAGCAAAAGTTATAGTTGAGCCTCTTTCAAAAATATTTCAAAAATCATTTAGCACTAGTAAACTACCACATGAATGGAAAATCGCCTTTACCACACCTGTACACAAAAAATGTTCAAATGTCAAAAAGAGAACTATTGTCTAATCTCACTTACATGTTTTTGTTGTAAAATTATGGAGCGAATTGTAAAGTTTGAGCTTTCTATTTTTTTTTCATCAACAACATCAAATCTGCAACTTAATTGCCGCCAATGTGAATTACAATTGTAACTAATTATCAATGAACATAGCTATCTGATATGACTTTAAAGGCTCAAAAAGAGCGCTTATTTATGTCAGTTTTAAAACTTTTCTTGAATGCATCCAAAGAATCAACAGTTACTTGAGATGGGAGTAGATTGTTCCAAGGTGTACGTGTAACCACCCTATTTGCAAAAGAAAATTTCCTTGCATTAATTCGGCAGTCTTTGATTGTCAATTTAAATCGATGACCACGGGTGGGCTGCAAGTTAAACTTAAAAAAATCATTGGCTTGCAAATTGTTTAAGCAATGTATAATTTTATAGCACTCATGTAAATCAATTTTGTCTCTTCGATCCTTTTATCTTTCTAAACCTAGGTAATTCAGTCTATGTTCATAACCAACAGGTAACAACTTGCATTTATAAAACAAACGTCAAGTGAAATTTTGTTGCACTTTTTCCAAAATGTTTATATCCTTTTATAAATATGGGTTCCAAACTGCACTAGCATACTCCAGAATTGGTCTAACATAAGACTTATATGCTCTGAGAAAATTATTTCTAGAGTTTGAATTGAATGTTCTAAAAATTAGTGATGTCACTCTCATAGCTTTTTTTGCTGTGATTTCACAGTGTTTAGAGAATTTCATATCATGGGATAATAAACACCTAGGTCACGCACCAATTTTGTAGTTGCAAGTACGTTATTACCAAGCTTATATTTACAAATTAACTCTTTGGTATGATTTCAAATATGAAGAACTTCACATTTGTGATTAGATAACTGCAATTGCCAGTCTTGTGACCAGCTGTATATTCTATCTAAATCTTGCTGAAGTCTCAAGTTTTGAATGTGATAATCTTTAGATGAAGATTTTACAAACAACTTTATATCATCTGCAAAGAGTCTAATTTGTGAGAACTTAACACAATCAACAATATCATTAATGTATACCAAAAATAAAAATGGACCTAAAACAGAACCCTGAGGAACTGAACTTTTTACAGGAAATGATTTGGATACTGAGTTATTAATTACAACTTTAATTTCCCGCCCAACTAAAAATTCTTTTATCCATTTTAAAAATTTACCAGAAACACCATATTTTTCTAGCTTATATAACAATTTTTGATGTGACACGGTGTCAAAGGCCTTGGCAAAATCCAAGTAAATGACATCAATTAGAAATTTATTTTTTAGTGCCTGCGTCCACTCATTAAAAGTTTCCAACAGCTGTGTTATTGTAGAACTTTTTGCCTTAAAACCATGTTGAAACCTTGACAAAATGATATGGAAAAAGACAAGAAGTTTTTCTTTGACAAGCTGTTCCATTAGTTTACAAGAAAAAGATGTAAGTGAAATTGGACAATAATTTTCTTTTAGGCTTTTGGTGCCTTTTTTAAACAGTAAGTTTAATAAAGCTATTTTCCAATCAAGTGGTAATTCTCCAAAATCAAAAGACATCTGAAAGATTATTGCCAAAGGTTCAGCAATAACTTTAGCCAAGCGTTTTAAAAAGTAAGCTGGAAAACAGTCAGGTGTTTGAGACAATTTGTTTGGGAGCTTTTTTAGGGCCTTAAATACCTTTTTTGTGGTAAATACCATGTTGTCAACTTTCCAATATTTGGTGGATTAAAATTTGGCAAAGTATTATCATCATCAGTAAAAACAGAAGCAAAATAATTTTCAAAAAGTTCAACTTTTTTAAAGTCTTCCGTTACAAACGTCCCATTGTCTCTTTTAATTAGTGGGATAATTTGTTTCAGACATGTGCACTGCCCCCCCCCCCGGGGTTAAAAACGGGGGGGGGTGATTCCAAAAGGGGGGGGGCAACTTTTTTGAAACAGGGGGGGGCAATAAAATGGGGGGGGCAAGCAGGGGGAAAGAAAAAAAAAAGAGAAAAAAAGGAGGAAAAAAGGGAAAAGGGAAAAAAGGGACAAAAAAAGCGGAAATAAGGTAAAAATAGGTCTAAAATGGCTTAAAATACATTGAAATAGGCTAAAAACTGCAAAAAATTCGCGATGATGGCGTTATCATTGGTCAAAAATGGCGTCATATTTTTAGGGTACTTTTTCATTTTTTGGCGGGGGGGGGGCAATAAAACGGGGGAGGAGGGCAAAACCTCGAATAAAACGGGGGGGGGGGCATTTTCAGACCGTGCACAGGTCTGTTGTTTTGTTTTAATTTTACTATTAACAAATTTATAAAAACTGTTTAAGCCCCCGGAATTTAAAATTTTTGTTTCTTTATTAGTGTTAAAATCTCTAACTTTATTTTTGTATACTTTGCAAATTTTTTTGTACTTTGATCTTGATTTTTCATCAATATTACGCTTATGCCAAAGTTTTTTCTTTTGATTTTGTAGTTTTTTTATTTGTATTGGATATTGTACAATTTTTTTTTGTTTGTAAATAATTTTTTTCCAGGGACATGTCTATTGATTCCTAACAACAAAATATCCTTGAATCTCTGCCAAGCATTTTCTACTGTGCCACATTCCTCAAATAAAATTTTCCAGTTGATTGTAGATAAATATAAACTTAGCATATCATAATCTGCTTTTAAAAAATCAGGTATGTAGTTTTCAATCTTATTTTTAGGACTGTCAACATAGATGAACAAGGGGGGGTCAGGGTGGGGTCCACCCCCTCCTAGCCTTGAAATTTTGGCCCCCCCCTAGAAAAAAATCCAGGGGGGCCCTCCCCTCCCCCCAAATTTTCGAATTTTTTTACCCCTGACCCCCTCTAGATTTTGAAATCTGACCCCCCCTCCCCTCTCGAGAAACTTTTAAGTACTTTTTCTATACTAAATTTTCTAAAAACGTAAATTTTTTACACAAATTCATGTTTTTACACCTTTTTTATACCTGAATACCTTCCACCCTGGGTCGACCCCCCCTAGAAAGCTAGGGGGGTTTGACCATAGGTGGGCAGGGGGAGGGTTGGGGGGGTTATACCCCCAAAATTTTGGATTTTGCTGACACCCCCCCTTAAATTTGGGGTAGTCGGGGACACTCCCCCAAATTCGCCTCCCAAAGAAAAATTTTTAAGTGTTATAAAAGGACTAAAAAATTTTTCCGCGCTTCGCGAGGAGTGTTTATTACCTTATTTTCCCGTTTATTACCTTTTATTACCTTTAAATTTCCTTGCTACGTGGGCAGTTTAAATTTCCCTGCTATGCAGGCAGTTTAAATTGGCAATTTATCGTAGTTTTTCAATTTTAAATAGATTATCCCATTCAGTAGTTAAGGCATACATGTTTAATAAAACTACTATAAAACACTATTATCTTTTTTTTAACGTTTTAAACACATGTTATAAATGTATAGTATAGCTATAAAAAACCTTAAATTTTGTAATTACTATCATTTGGAATTAAAATTTCTAGTGTATTTTAGCGCCTCAAATTATAAATTTTCTCCTCCGGGGGGGCATTGTTCCCCCCGAACCCCCTGACTGAATTTTTAAGATCACAGAAAATTATGTAGAAATTAGGTAAAAAAACAAAAGTAAAAGGTATGTTCACGCGATCACCAGGAGACGATTTTTAAGCCGTTTTTAGTATATATTTTAAAAAATTTTCACCTCCGGCGGCTGGGGGGACACCCCCCAGACCCCCCAACCGACGTTTGGCGTTGGCTGGCGCCGCTACGTGGCGCAGGCGGCAGCGCTTCGCGCCGCTTTGACAACACTTTTTCTCCCCTCCCCCAGACTGACGGCCCCGAAATGAAATCCTGACTGCTCCACTGCTCATTTTTATTAAAAGTATTAAAAAAATTAAATTTATAAGTTGCAATAAGATCTTATTTTAATTTTACACAGTTTTAAAGCATTTATAAGCTTGTTTTACATATTTTTAGGCGTTTTAAGCTCATTTTAAGGCAGCGCAGAAATATTGGGTACACCCCCCTTAAAATTTGGGTCTTACTGGACACCCCCCCTAAAATTTGACCCCCCCCTATACCCCCCCCCCAAAATCCGAGAAGCTGCCCACCTATGGGTTTGACCCCCCTCCTAGATTTTGAAATGTCATTTACCTGGGGTAAACACCCCCCCTCTGGCTTTTTGACCGTGTTCATCTATGACTGTCAAATATTTTAAGATTAATTTCAGATAAAATAGTGTCATGGTCTGATTGTGAAAAACTGGGCGCAACAGTGACATTATTGAAAATTTCTCTATCATTTGTGAACAAAAGATCCAGATAATTATTCCCACGAGTTGGTTGTGAAACAAGCTGATACATACCTAGCTCAATAAGAAACTCAAACCAATTATTTTCATTTTGCATGTTTGAAGTTATTTTATTTGAAGACCAATCTACCCCTGGCAGATTGAAGTCTCCAGTAAAAACAATGGTTCATACAAAGTTTTCTGTTAAGTTCCTGATTAGCTCAAATATTAGATTGTCTTTTTCTTTGCTAGTACTAGGTTCTCTGTAAATACCAATGAATCTCAGTTTAGATGACTTTTGTAGAATAATGTCAACCGCTACTAGTTCTATTGCATCGTACTTTTCCTCCATTTCAACTTCAACTACTCTAAAAATATTTTTAATTAATAGGACTACTCCACCTCCTTGTCGCTGCTGTCGATCCCTTTGATAAACATTAAACTCTCTATTTTTGGTTATCATTTCATTAGTAGTTGTTTCAGTGAGCCATTTTTCACAAATAAAGCATATGTCAACAATACTATAGTTAGAATCACCACCTGAAATCAGAACATCAAGCTCGTCTAAGGAGTTAGCAAGGCTTCTTGCATTCATTTATACTAGGTATAATTTAAAATTTTTATACTAGGTATAAGCTTTAATTTACTACAGTGATAATTAAGTCACATAATTTCCTATTTTGAAACACTTAGGGGAGCCTTGAGGAGAGATGTCAAACAAAAAGGGATCACCATCAGCAGAATACCTAAGCGAAACCTTTTTGTTCTGCTCTCTAAGCTGCCTAAGTTTGCCAAGCAATTCCTTTTGACAGACTCGCTGTTCCTCATTCTGTGACGGTCTTACATAAACTTTATCAAACTTAGTGACCCCTCTTAGTCATCCTCCTGAATGTACAGCTCTATTTCTGATGTATTTGTTGAAGACCCTAATTTTTAGGAGCCTGGGCCGGTCACCAGCTCTTCCAATACAAAAAAACTCAACAGGAGTGACCTCACCCGAATTGCCACTATCAAGAGTCTTTAATAACTTGGTCACATTCCCTTTTTCCCCTTCATAGGAATCGCTCTCCGGTAGGCCAGATATGATCAGCATTGTCTCATGTTCTTTTTGCACCTCCATGCACTTAAAATAACTGTCAATCATCAGCAGTAGACGATTCAACACCTTTTCACAGATGGATGCCACGAACTCAGTATTGACACCAGGGGCCTGTTTCATAAAATACTGGTCTTCGTAAATTACAATACTATCAATAACTTTTTTTATTCTGAACCATTTGCGTTGAAATTTGAAATGAAAAAAGATTATATGCCATGTGCAAACTATTTAAAATTTCATGTACGTAGCTGTTGTGTGTTTAAAGTTATTCCAGTTTTAAACTTTGGCCACTTGTAATTTTTTACAAGTTCTCAAAAGAAAAATTTACCCTACTCCGACTAGGGTAAATTTTTCTTTTGAGAACTTGTAAAAAATTACAAGTGGCCAAAGTTTAAAACTGGAATAACTTTAAACACACAACAGCTACGTACATGAAATTTTAAATAGTTTGCACATGGCATATAATCTTTTTTCATTTCAAATTTCAACGCAAATGGTTCAGAATAAAAAAAGTTATTGATAAACTTGTAATTTACGAAGACCAGTATTTTATGAAACAGGCCCCTGGAGCTCGTTCTTCCTCCATCCTGGCGAATCTTATTGCCAGATCTGTCAGCTTTCTCTGGAGGTCCGCATTCTCAGCTTCCAGTCTGGCAATTTGATCATCCTTTGTTTCTCTCGGCATGTTGCAGTGGATGCTTTGTTTTAACGTAGTGGGTCCTTTAACGTAAGTGGGTAAAAACCTTTTTGTAACTCAACTGGGTTGCAATCACATTTGTGTTTGTGTTTTCTATTGTTTTCTTGATGTATTACTCAATACATATTGTCTAACTTTCAGCATCGTTTTAAAGATTACAGTTTTTAAAGAAACAGTTACACAACTTTTAGACTCCTATAATGATTGGACTTTAGCCATACATAGGCAAGCATAGGTCACCGAAGGGGGGGGGGGGTAGGGGGGGGTCACTCCCCCCCCCCTACGGCCTCTGAGACCTATCCCCCCTAAGGCCCATTTTTTCACCCCCTCCCCCCCATTGACCCCTTGAACCCCCTGACCCCCCCCCTAAGGCCCATTTTTGACCACCCCCCCCCCACCCGCCACTCCCCAAAAAATGCTTAAAAAATGGTCAAATTTCGTCAAAAAATTGTCAATTTTGGTCAAAAAAATTGTAAAAACACCCCACGCACCCCCGGGTGCTTTGTTTCAAAAAAACACCCCGTGGTGTGACCCCCCCCCTGGAGGTCAAAAACCTCCACACCCATAGATGTTTTTGGTCGGGTTCCCGCTGGGGGGGGGGGGTCCCCACCCCCGGGTAGGAAGGCCAAAATTTTTTAGGGGGGGTCCAGGAGGTCCGGGGACCCCCCTGGCTTTTTAGGGGGGTGTCGACCCCGGGTGCGAGATTTCAAATTTAGGGGGGGGGTAAGGGGGGTAAAAATTTTTTACAAAAATTTTTTAAAAACTGTAGCCTCAATAATTTAAAAAAGTGTTTTTAGGTCTAATTATTGAATTTTATGTATTAAAACAGCCTATTTAGACCTAAAAAGTGTATTTAAACACTGTTTTTAACTAAAAACCTGTGTTTTTGACAGTAAATAAAAAAATATACTTCCAAATTGGTCGGGAGGGGGGGGGGGAAGGGGGGTCCAGCCTTCCAGGGGGGGGGGGTAGGCCGGACCGCTCTCGAGCTTGGGGGGGAGGGGGGGGGGGCCCCCTGGATTTTTTCTAGGGGGGGGGTCCGGAAAATTTTGGCTCTAGGGGGGGGGGGTGCACCCCTCTGTCCCCCCCCCCAAAAACATCTATGTCCACACCCCGGGGTGTGGACCCCCCCCCTGAGCCGTCGAAGGTCGGTGACCTATGTAGGCAAGTTGGTCCGGAGTGGAGGGGGGGGGTTAAACCCCAAAATAGGGGGGTTTAAATCCAAGAAACACAAAATACCCATATCGTTTTTTTTCTGGGGTGCATTTTACCCATATCGTTTTTTGATTTTGAAGGAGAAATAGGTAAAAAACGCTAATTTTAGGTCAAAAAACCCTTTTTATTGCATTTTTGGGCTTTTTATTGCTTAAAATATTCATTTTAACCTCAAAACTTAAGTTTGGAGGCAGTTAGAAGTCATTTTAAACACATTTTTTTTCTTCATTTTTCCAAAATTGGGGGGTTAAGTTTTTCTCCCCCCCACTTTCTAGAGTGGGGGGGTTAAACCCCCCCTTTCCCAGAATTTGGGGGGGGGGTTGCCCCCCCCCCCCCAACTACCCCCCTCTCATGCCCATGTATGACTTTAGCTGTCAATGACAAAAAATCAGTGGGTGTAGTATATTTGGACTTTGCAAAAGCTTTTAATACTGTATCACATGATCAAAAACTTTTGTATAAACTTAATAAATATGGAATCTCAGGTCGATTGTTAAAATGGATATAAGCTTTTTTAACTAACCGAGAAATGAAAATTCTAATAAATGATACCCTTTCTCCATCTTACCCAGTTAATAGTTCAGTACCACAGAGTTCAGTTCTAGGACCTTTTCTGTTTTTAGTTTACATCAATGATATTGTAGACTGTGTTAAAAATTCTGAAATTAGACTGTTTGCTGACGATGCAAAAGTCTATATAAGCTATGATGAAAACAAAAACAACAAATAATAAAAAAAAAAATAAAAATATAAAAGAAAAGAAAGAGAAAAAATAAAAAAAAAAAAAAAAAAAAAAAAAAAAGAAAAGAAAAAAAACAAAAAAAAAACAGAACACGAGAAACTAAAAACAGAATAAAATTACAAGATGATCTGAATAGAATTGCTTTATGGGCAACTGATTGGCAGCTTAGTCTGTCTGAACATAAGTGTGAAGTGTTAAATATAAATCGCCAGAAAAATATAATTAAGATGGATTATTACTTAAATAATGAGAAATTGCCAACAACTAATCTAGTTAAAGACCTTGGTGTTTATTTTTCTGCTGATTTAATGTTTTCAACTCATTGCCAAAAAGTAGCTCCCAAGGCTATGAAAACAGTTAATTTAATTTTTAGATGTTTTAAATCCAATTCTATATAAAATTATTTAACTGCATACAATAGTTTCATACGGCCTACTATTGAATATGCAAGCGTGGTCTGGAACACCTATATGATGAAAGATAAATATATTTTGGAAAAAGTTCAACGCACATTTACCAAACGAGTCTTTAGAGTTTGTAAATTAAAAGATGCCAGTTACGAAAACAGATTAAATATATTAAATCTTGAGTCTTTAGAAAAACGCAGAAAAGAAATGATATGATAGTGACATATAAAATTATAAATGATCTTTTAAGTTTAAAAAGTAACAAATACTTTGTGTTTAACACAAATCATACTAGAGGTCACTCAAAAAAATTAAAGTTGAGCACTCTAGGATTAATTGCAGAAAATATAGTTTTTTTAACAGAGTTTCAAATAAATGGAATTGTCTAAATGAAAGTCAAGTGAGCGCTCCTTTGTTGCACTCTTTTAAGAAATCTCTATTAAAATAAACCTGAATACAATGACTAAATGAAGAGCTTTAAGTATCTAAAGCCTTTAGTCATTTTTTTCTAGTAAGTCAGGGCTTCTGTTGTGATACATTTTATTGCTACTGCTGATTTTGTTTTTGTTTTTGGTGTTTATGTAATTTGTAATCCAACTGGGTTGCAATTTTAGATAATATTATTCTATTTTGCTTGTAACTCATCTTGCTAGAAAAATAAAATCTTAAATCTTAAATAATAAACTCTTAATTCACAATGAGTTCTTAAAAATACTTTTTTTGTCACAAGCAAATGATTCACACACAAGAAATGATTCACACACATTAACGTAAGTGTGGGAGTTTGTAATAATTTTGGTGAGTTTATACAAAGCTGTGTTGATTCGCTGGAGGAAGTCAGAAATTTGCATAAAATTCATATGCAATCCTGCTGGGATCAAAATGCTTGGGTGTCTAATGCTCAGCAATCAGATGCGCGGCAATCAAATGCTGGCAGTCAAATGTTTGGTGGGTGATCAAGTGCTGGCAATTAAATTTCCAGACACCATATTCAGGCGCGTCAGAAACAAACCCACTATGCGTTTCTAAGCCTAAGCAAAGCCTAAAAACAATCTAAACTTTCTCCACGCAGTTATTTTATAAATCTTAGGCTGTTTTTAGGCTTTGTTAAGGCTTAGCAACGCGTAGGATTAAGCTTATTCTTGATGTTCCTGTGTGCCTAGCTTTTAAAATTCCCAAAAAAAAAAAAAAAAAAAATTTTTATTTAAAAAAAAAAAAAAAAATAAAAAAAAAGAGTAGAAAAAAAAAAAAAAAAAAAAGAAAATATATAAAAAAAAAAAAAAAAAAAATTTTTGTTAAAAAAGAAAAAAGGGGAAAAAAAAGAAATTATATTTTTATAAAATATTTTAATAAAAAATAAAAAATTATATTTTTTTTTTTCTAGGCAAGATAAGATAAAAGGAGAGGGGCACTTTTTTATAAAACAACCCCCCCGGGGGATTACAAATTAAATAAACACCAAAAACAAAAAAAATCAGCAGTAGCAATAAAATGTATTACAACAGAAGCCCGGACTTACTAGAAAAAAATGACTAAGGGCTTTAGATACTTAAGGGTCATTCCATGTCAAATCAACAAATCGATTTAGCGCACCATCTTCGATTTGGCTGAAACTTGGTATACTTGTAGACCCTATGCCCAATAAGAATTATTTTAAATTTTAGCCCCCAAAACCTTTTGGTTCCGAAGTTATGACCCCTTAAATTTGGGCTTTCGGCCCCGATTTTGACCGAACGTCCTATTTTCAAACAAGCATATTGGAATCATTAACAGCAATAACCCCTGCAATATATATATCATTTGAAAGCTAATTGCCAGCTCTGTCTAATGAAACTAAAATAAAAATATTGTTTGGGGGCCAAAAAAAAGTTATAGTAAAATAAAAAAAGAAATGACAATAAAAAAAAATCATCATCACCAATTTTAATGATTTTTTTACTGAGTAAAGACAACACATTTGGGAACATGCATATAAAATTTCATGAGCGGAATTTGCCTCTAGGGCTCACAATGAAGAAAAGAGTCATACTAACTTGTCGAAATTTAACGAGTTTCGTCAAATATTGACTATTTATAACACTTAACTAATACTTTACAACAAAAACCATCATGTTTAACAACATTTTTTTATATATCAAGATAATATTTTGAACTACTTTTATCTCAAATTTAAACTGCCCTGTTTTACTGTGTGGAACAAATTTTGTAAAACAAAAATTGGTAGTCAGCCTCGTTTTGAGCACATATTGGGAACATTATGATAATAAACTGGATTTTACCTTTTTTATGGTAGCGATTGCAATGAGGCATATTCCATTTCCTTCTGTGACAGTTTATATCCTCTTCCACTTCGTCCAGCAATTTCTGGATCAACTTTTTGAATGATTGAGTTTCTCGAAACTACTCCAATATCTGGATAGTGTGGGAATGAAAATTAACCAGAAGGTCTTGGTGGCTTCAAAAAACTCAATTTTACTTCCCCTTGCTCTGAATCTACTGATATAACTGAGGCTAAATACCATTGTCCAAAATATTTCACTGTCACATAGCCTTTGATTTGGTCAATTTCCAATTCAGTTGAAGTGTCTTCTTCCTTAATTTTAACCAACCGGCCGGCATTTGCCAGCAAGAATTCTTTCACTATTACACTGATTTGCGATTGAGGGATATGGTGGTTTGCGTTCCTTTTATGGTGCATCCAAGTCTAAATCTTTCTTCCAGAACTCTAAATTCAGCATCATACTGTTCTTGCGTTGTAAATTCAACAGTTATTGATGGAATATTCTGGGAAGCAAAGTTGTAGAGATCAAGTGGAGATATTATTTGTTCATAATAAGGACGTTGCAGGCTGGCCTTAGCAGCCATTCTTTTAATAGTTCCTCCTACTCCATCACAGGCGCCTTTCCCATGAGATCTAGCAAAAGTGTGCCACTCGGCTGGACATCCAAAATCGAGTTGATGGTAGCAGGTGTTCATAATGTTCTTGAAGTTTTTATATTGTGAGGCTGCTCCATCACTGAAATATATTAGTTTTACATGTGTTTTCCCATAAGAATGGCTGCTAAGGCCAGCCTGCAACGTCCTTATTATGAACAAATAATGTCTCCACTTGATCTCTACAACTTTGCTTCCCAGAATATTCCATCAATAACTGTTGAATTTACAACGCTAGAACAGTATGATGCTGAATTTAGAGTTCTGGAAGAAGGATTTAGACTTATATGCACCATAAAAGGAACGTAAAGACTGCATGCATTTATCCCTCAATCGCAAACCAGTGTAATAGTGAAAGAATTCTCGCTGGCAAATGCCGGCCGGTTGGCTAAAATTAAGGAAGAAGACACTTTAACTGAATTGGAAATTGACTAAATCAAAGGCTATGTGACAGTGAAATATTTTGGACAATGGTATTTAGCCTCAGTTATATCAGTAGATTCAGAGCAAGGGGAAGTAAAATTGAGTTTTTTGAAGCCACCAAGACCTTCTGGTTCATTTTCATTCCCACACTATCCAGATATTGGAGTAGTTTTGAGGAACTCAATCATTCAAAAAGTTGATCCAGAAATTGCTGGACGAAGTGGAAGAGGATACAAACTGTCACAGAAGGAAATGGAATATGCCTCATTGCAATCGCTAACATAAAAAAGGTAAAATCCAGTTTATTATCATAATGTTCCCAATATGTGCTCAAAATGAGGCTGACTACCAATTTTTGTTTTACAAAATTTGTTCCACACAGTAAAACAGGGCAGTTTAAATTTGAGATAAAAGTAGTTCAAAATATTATCTTGATAAATAAATTAAAAAATGTTGTTAAACATGATGGTTTTTGTTGTAAAGTATTAGTTAAGTGTTATAAATAGTCAATATTTGACGAAACTCGTTAAATTTCGACAAGTTAGTATGACTCTTTTCTTCATTGTGAGCCCTAGAGGCAAATTCCGCTCATGAAATTTTATATGCATGTTCCCAAATGTGTTGTCTTTACTCAGTAAAAAAATCATTAAAATTGGTGATGATGATTTTTTTTTATTGTCATTTCTTTTTTTTATTTTACTATAACTTTTTTTTTGGCCCCCAAACAATATTTTTATTTTAGTTTCATTAGACAGAGCTGGCAATTAGCTTTCAAATGATATATATATTGCAGGGGTTATTGCTGTTAATGATTCCAATATGCTTGTTTGAAAATAGGACGTTCGGTCGAAATCGGGGCCGAAAGCCCAAATTTAAGGGGTCATAACTTCGGAACCAAAAGGTTTTGGGGGCTAAAATTTAAAATAATTCTTATTGGGCATAGGGTCTACAAGTATACCAAGTTTCAGCAAAATCGAAGATGGTGCGCTAAATTTTGTTGTTTTTTTCAGTTGATTTGACATGGAATGACC
>JASAMX010000596.1:0-34819 GCA_030248175.1 Microlaimidae sp. YZB2_3
ATCAGTTTTTTGCATCGGTCTTTACCAAGGACAATAATGAAATTCCCGATTTTCCAAGAATTGTACCAGAAATTATTGGTTTAAACTATGTCTGTTTCTCAGTGGAAAATGTTTTGCGAGCGTTGCGTCCTTTGCCTAATAAGCTATCGAAAGGCCCAGATGGTTTCCCTGCTCTGTTCTTAAAGTCTCTATCAAACGAATTAGCCCTACCCTTTTTAATGCTATTTACTATGACCATGGAAACAGGTATTTTACCTAAAATCTGGAAAAAAGCTATAGTTCACCCCATTCATAAAAAAGGACTAAAATCGGTGCGTGAGAACTACCGACCCATTTCTTTATGTATTTTTATTTGCAAATTAGCTGAACGAATTATTGCTGATGAATTACTTTTATTTCTTCACAAAAATAATTTAATCTCGTCTGATCAATTCGGCTTTCTATCTAAGCGGTCCACCTGTACGCAATTGTTGACTATGTTAAATGAATGGACAAAACACGTTAATAATGGCCTGCGCGTGGACTCAGTTTACATTGATTTCTTGAAGACATTTGACTCTGTCTGCCATTCAAAATTGTTAAAAAAGCTCGAATAATATGGAATAGGCTATGAATTATTAAACTGGATTAAAGAATTTTTGTCTGACCGCTCCCAAATAGTATCCGTGGGGGCTGAAATGTCTGCCTCCGTTCCTGTACTGTCTGGAGTCCCTCAAGGTTCCGTACTAGGCCCTATTTTGTTTGTGCTCTATATAAATGATATTGTTTCATGCCTTGAAGAATCGTGTGGCATAAAATTGTTTGCCGACGACAGTAAATTTTATAGCGCACGAGTTGACCAAAATTGTGACAATTTAAAAAAGACTTTATTAAACTTTTGTACATGGACCGAAAAGTGGCAATTAAACATTGCCTATGAAAAATGTTTTTCTTTTTCAGTTGGAAACAAAAACATCCCTTTTGTTGAATATTTGTTATGTGACTATAATATAAATTCTGTCACTGAAATTCGTGACTTAGGTGTGTGCTTTTAACAAATGACCTAAAATTTTCTTCGCACTGCTCAAAAATTGCATCAAAAGCCAATTCTCGAGCTTGCCTTATTTTGAAATCTTCTAAATCCCTAAACCCGTTTCTCCTACTAAGAGCGTACAAAACTTACGTTCGTCCCATACTTGAAAGCAATACACCTATATTTAACCCTTACTTGCTTAAAGATGTCACTTGTTTGGAAAGGGTCCAAAAGCTTTTACACGTTCAGTCTTCTTTCAAATGCAAAATTCCTTACAGCAGCTATAGTGAACGTCTAAATTTTTTCTGTCTTGAATCTCTTGAACTTCGTCGTATCAAATTCGACCTAATTATGACATTTAAAATCGTAAATAATTTTGTTGATGTTTGCCCAAATGAGTTTTTTTGCTTTCAAATTTGCGAATATAGCTTAAGGGGACACCCATTAAAACTTAAAAAAGGTAGCTTAAATAAACTTGATTGTCGCAAAAACTTTTATGCAGAGCGAATTATTAACACTTGGAACGCCCTGCCTAGTAGTGTGGTTTGTGTTGAATCTTTATATGAATTTAAATTGAAACTTAATTGTATTAACCTTAAAGTATTTTGTCGAATTTACTAATTAACTACTTTTTTGTGACGGTTATATTATTCTTATGCTGTACTAATCGATTCGATTTTTAGGGAGGTATATTAGAGTATATCCTTTACCTGCCCTTGTCAGTATTTGTATACCAATTTGATTGATATATGTGTTGTATTTTATATAAATTCTTGTACCATGAACCATGTATACGTTTATTTGAAATAAAATTTTACTTACTTAATTTTATATTTTCTGGAATATTCTCTGCTCTGTTCAGAATTTTAACAATTCTTGTCAAGTGTCTTAGTTGTTGTCCCATTATTGTGATATATACATCTCTAACAGTAACATTCCGGTTTTACAAATTGTTGAATAGCTTCTGTATATTTGTTTTGCAGATTTTTTCTTTCTTTTTCTTTGATAATTTCTTTGATTTCTCTCTTTTCTTGGCACTGGAATAGTTAAATATGGTTGATTTTTATAGTTAAATGGGTCTAGTCCTTTTGAAACGTCACCATAATCTTTAATTCTATCATTTAATCCAAATGAATTTGCAGTATTAAGGGTTTTTATCCTAACTCTCGTGATTCTAATTCTTGTTTGTTTTCTTCATTATCAGAAAGTTTTTGTATTTGTATCAAGTATTTGTATAGACATATCTTGGCAGCTATGATTGTCAGAATTAAAATGTTGTACTAAATATGAATCTAAAAGTTGTTTGTTAATATTTCGAATATGCTGATTAATTCACTTTTTTAGTTCTTGTTTTGTTTCACCAATATATTGCATGTTACATTTTTTGCAAGTTATTATATACACTACATATGTAGATTTACAGCTTATAGCGTTATTAGTAATTATACCATAAGGTTTTCTTGTGGCATAAGCATGTACTACATTTGATAGACTGGACAACATACATGATTTACAATTGTTTTCAGTACATTTGCTGAGAGGGTATCCTGTAGGTTCCTGAAAACTAAACAAATTGGTAATTTTATTATCCAAATAACAAGCGTTAGTGTTTGTAGTACCAGTATTTTGCACATATGAAAGCATTGGATTGGTAGCAATAACAAATTTTTGGCTTGTTAGGCCATGAGATTGTGCCAGGGGCCAGTTTAGTAGGTGTTGCCTACCTTAAGGAGAATGGCCAGTCTTTAAACAGGGACATCTCACCGTCATCTTGGATATCCTGGCCCATCCAACAACCGTTCACACCCAAGCCGCTACTAGAACGCCTAGCAGCTGACGGGACGCGAATACAGAGCATTACTTTTAAGTATTATTATACAAAATAAATATTGCAAATTTAAAGTAAACAAAACAGCTTCAGATTTTTACTTACAAGCACTTGTTTAAGTGAATGAAGCAATAATTGAAGCATAGTATTGTATACAGTAAAGCAAAAATCTGGCATAAATTATATAAATTTATAACAAAATTAAGAGCAATTTAATTGTAACAAAGCCTTGTTATAAAGGCTTATAAAACTATATTTACATTTTTTATATAACAGTTATTTAGACTAGGTTGGATTAATGTACAAATTTTGAAAAAAACACCATAATTGTATAAATTACACTGCTGAAATAAATAAAACATAATTAAAAACACTGTATGTTGAAGTTGTTTTTGATATTAACAACACTATTTAAAGATGGTTTAATTAGTTTAAAAACAGTTTTGGTATGAGAAATTGTATTAAAACAGATGTATTTAGAAAGATACTATTAAGATTTTTTGAACTAAACCCTTGCAATTACGTTGTGAAAAAACTGAAGAAACTTCCAATTTAAAAATTTAAACATTAAATTACAAACTTGTTTTGCAATATTTGTTCTCAATTTATTTTTAAAAAAAAATTTTTAATTCCCGTTTTTTAATTTTTTTTTAATTCATTTAGTCCATTGTTGAGTTTCGCATGGCCCCGTGAACACCGCAATGACTTGGTAAAATCGTGAATAAGTCTATAATGAAAGTATAAAAATATTCCAGGTATTTCCGTGAAAACTATCGCGATGGTCATGTGGATCGCGGCATCCCTCATGTATAAACGAAAAAAAGGAGACGACGAGGTGCCGATCGGGAGACGCAGGCTCAAAGAGCCGAGTCCCGACCCTGAAATTAATGAAGACGTAAAACAAAAACATTCGAACAGAGACGACTCTGTTGCCCCGTTTGATAAATATTAAATTAGCTATCCTATAAGGATTTAATAATATTGCTTCATGGTTACTGTTAACATGTTAGTATATCCTATTGTAGAACCTAAACCAAAAGTGTTAAGCAACGACATGTCACGCAGACATCGTATAGCTTCTTAAGCTGGCTCCGACACTGCAAAAACGGCTGAAAACAGTAAACACATCGTAGTTAAACCGCTTATCTTTTTATTTTACATGTAAGTATATTCAGCATCTAGTACGATATTTACTAAAAAACCGCACATTACCGTTTAATTACAGTAAATATCTTGCTGGGTGCCGGATTTACTTACATAATGAGCGGTTTAACTACAAAGCGTCAATAGTTATTTTAGGGAGCAAATTCTTTTCCTCTAAACTTAAACTATCTGTGGTATTTATAAAACTTTTGGACCCGGTCCATTTTGAACTGAGACTGTTTTTCTCCCAAACCGATACCTGATTTTTTGTCCCGGTCCAGTTTTGCCACAGCTTATAAAAAAAACTGTGTGTTAAACAACTGTTTGAATTATATGTTAAGCAATCTGCATGTACATTTTTCATCAAATAGAAATGAAATTCGTGAACGCAAAACTCCTAGATGAAATTTTTCCACATAATACACTGTTGAGTAATTCAAATTTTTTAAAATATTCACGTTTTTAACATATAAAATAACTTATACGTCGAATGCAACAAAAACTAATCCAGAATATTTTACAATATTACTGGAAAAAATTCATCTAAGGATTTTATTTTCGCATTGTTTTTGTGTTTGCAAACTAAAAAATTGTAAATGCAAAATTAATAGATCAAATTTTCTTATATAATAGTGTCGAATAATTTAAATTATTCAAAATATCTAATGTTTTAAAAAAATTTAAAATAATTTGTACGTCGGATTCAACAAAACACATCGAATATTTGACAAT
Organism: Microlaimidae sp. YZB2_3; assembly: GCA_030248175.1. Classification (NCBI taxonomy): domain Eukaryota; kingdom Metazoa; phylum Nematoda; class Chromadorea; order Desmodorida; family Microlaimidae; species Microlaimidae sp. YZB2_3. The sequence continues at coordinate 4,716 of JASAMX010000596.1, forward strand.
ATAACGTGAAAAAACCTCATCAAGGAGCTTACGTTCGCGGTTTTTTGCTTTCAATCTAAAAATTTGCAAACGCAAAATTTATAGATATATGTAAAATAATTTACAGTATTACGTAAAAAATCCTCATGTAAATTATTTCACAAAAATGAAATTATTTCACATGTAATTTTTTACATGATAAAAAATCTACCTACTGAAATAATCTACGCATAGACGGGCATTTTCTACTCTTATGCATTTTCGCTAATGCTCAGCTCACAGTTAAAATTGGTGCTCAATGCATTCCTATGCAAATAAAAACATTAAATTTCCAAAAATAATTTGTATTTTCTGTTTAAATTTTACTTATAACTAAAAAAATTAACTGTGCAAATAAAATTGCAGCTTTAAAGTTTACAAAGAAATTAGCATCACTCATTTGAGTTTAAATTAGCGCATTTTATTAAATTTTCTATAAATTTTTTTTTCAGTGTCTATTTCGCAAATCAGTTTTGCTTTTGACAGTGCAAATAGATATAAGAGAGTAATTTTAGGCTAGTTTAAGACATGAAATATTTGTGTTTGCAAATTTCAAAGGAAATAATTTTTTTTAATCTTTTGTCAAAATAAGGATGTTCATGTGGTTCAAAAAATAAAACAAGTATTTTTCCAATTCAAGCTTTCGAATGATACATTATTAAAAAATCATTTGTGCAAAATAAGGATTTGCATATGATGCAAACATAAACATGTTATAAAATTTTTAATTTCAAGCGTTCTAATGACATATTTATTATAAAGTATGATCAGCTTTGTTGTTGGTGGTGGTATGTGTAAAACACAAACAAATGTATGCAATCAGGAATACACGTATATTTATTTTAAAGAAGTGTTTATATATGCCTTATAAATGTAGCTGGTTTAGAATTAGCTATAGAAGGTACAATAGAGCATTAAAATTAACAATAATTGAAGTTTTTATTCTAATTTTTATAAATACTTTGATTATACTCTTACCTAAAAATAGGGCTTACTTTTACGTTTTTTTTAATTAAATAAAATTTGGAACGTTACTTTTACTTTATTTAAAAAATGACAAATTATTTTACTCTTACTTTACTTAATTAAAAAATTTTAAAATTAGTTTTACTTTTACTTAAAATAGTTGAAATTCAATATTTTTTACAACACTATAATCCATATTTTAGTAAATATTAGCGATAACAAGCATAAGTGATAAACAGTATAGCATAGATAGCAATAAGTATTTTGTTACAGTGGCCTATTTTAAAGGATTTGGAGACGGAACAGCCACGGGTACTAAAGAGCCACAATTTTGGGACCTAAGAGCTGCACTTTTTGGGACCAAAGAGCCACAAAAAGGTTACCTTAGAGCCAATGGAGAAAAGCAAAGAGATTATGAGAAGGAAATGGCGGGACCTTAGAGGTGGGTACCAAAGGGGTTTTAAGAGCCCGATAGAGAGACGCCTAGTGACCAAAGAGCCAAAAGGGACAGAACTGTTTAGAAATAACGTTTACATGCGTAAAAAGGCATTGAAAGAGGGACTAAAGAGCCAAACGTTAAAAAAATCCTTAATAAAAAAACTTTTATATATAAATTCGAAAGTTTTAAACTTTGATATAGTTTTAAACTTTAATTTGTCACGCATTTGCGACAAAATTTATTTTCCATGCTTTTAAATAACAACTTTTATTCTAATTAAGCAATCTTTCTTTCTACTTATGTGTAACACTAAAAGTGTTTCTCGACGACCGATAGAGTGAATACATTTGGCTTCTTTAGGCGTGCTTGTTGAGCTATGCCACGCAAGAAAGTCAATTTTCTCCAAAATTGAGTTTAGAAAAAATTACAAAAATTTTCAAATATTCAACATAATTAAAAGAGTGATATTCCTAACTTCCAATATTATGCTCCGGAGCTCCGACCATTTAAAGCGGTGGGAGTTAAGGAGCTCTGCCCTTTAAATGAGCCATTTTAAGTTTATTAAAGCTCGAAATACATTCAAAATTATTTTATTTGTATTTTTAGCATGTTAAATAAGTTTTTTAAAAAAATTAAATTTACAAAAAAAATTCACCTTTATTTTATTTGGCCAAGAAGAAATACAATCAAGAAAATCTATAGATCTATGAATTGTTAAAAAACGATTTATTCGTAAAAAACGCATAAACATTGGAGTGCTTAAAAAACTTAATAAAATTAAAATTTTCTTCTAAAGTTTATTGTAATGTATTGCAATAGCAACCTGTTAAAGTAATTAAAAAAAATAAAAGTGTGTCTAAAGTCCCCTCTAATGTGTTTATTTAAAAAATTACGCCTTATAACGTTATTAAAAAACAAAGCGCCGTCAAAAGCTCCAAAGTCCCTTTTTTTGGCTCTTTGGTCCTAGAAAGCCAGGCTCTTAAGTCCAAATCTGTGACTTTTTTGCGAACGTTTTCGTTTTGTGAACTTCTATGCGAACGATTTCTGAAACAACCAAATTAAATTACAAGATGATTTGAATAGGATTTCTAAGTGAGCAAGTAACTGGTAGCTTAATTTACCAGGAAATACATAAGAAAGTACTACCAAAGGTGGATAATACGATCATCCGGGACAAAGGTGTAACACTCGTGTTTAACAAACGCGGCCATGCGAAAGACAACCAACGGACTGACGTGTGTCATCGTGAGGGACGGGTGTCATCGTGACGGACGGGTGTCATCGTGACGGACGAGTGTCACGATAAATAATTTGAAAACCATGTTTCTAAAGATATTTTGTTTTGCTGGCAGACTTTCAAAAACTTTTACAATGTAATACCGTAATTTTTTTAAAACTCGAATAAGAGACAAAAAACAAAACAAATGCTGCGTGAAATCCAGAATAAAGGCTAGTTCATACTTATGACAAAACATCCTTTAAACAAAATCCAAAGACAATTTTAGAAAAGCCAAAACGTCCTTTGGACTTTTGCCTTTGGACGAAGTATGAACGCTACTTAGAATTTGTCCTTTGGACTTTGTCCAAAGAACAAAATCCAAAGGGAGAGTCCAAAGGACAAAAAGTATGAACACATTGTCCTTTGGACTTTGTCCCATTTGTCCAAAGGACGTTTTGTCATAAGTATGAACCAGCCTTAATAACACAAATATATTATGCAATATAAAATCATATTGAAACAAATTTAACCAAGGGCAAATTTAACCGCTTTTAATATAAAAAACCGCGAAAACAAACGAAAAAGAAACATTTGTATTAATTTGTCATAAAATAAATTTAATCACATTATTTTTAATTGGCGTAACTTTTTTAGGAAACACATTAAAGGGGACTTTAAAGCCAAATTTGTTTAATTATTATAACAAATTTACTATTGCAAAACATAAAAATAATCCAAAGAACCAAATTTTAGTTTTGTATTTGGTAACTTGATTTTTAAACAAAAATAAACATGATAATACGGTTCACCTATTAATGGAACAAAGAAAAGGTAGGTAGGTATGTTCTTGTTAGTGTTGTAAAAAGTTACTTTTACTTTTACTTAAACTAATAATATAGTATTATGTATTTTTGATAAATGTAATGGGATTTGGATTACTTTTATTTTTACTCGACTATTGAAATTTCAATTACTTTTACTTTTACTCTTACTCGATTTTTGAAATTTCAATTACTTTTATTTTTACTGTTACTTGTATTTTTTTTCTAGCAAATACTTATATTAATTTAAGTAAAATTTAAGTAATTTCAAGGATTCAGTTTCGTACGGACTTTCTGGAAAATGAATAGCAAAAAAAGTTTTTTAAGCTGTAACACGCTAAAACCATTTATTTTGACCAAAAACTTAATAAAATGAAAATTTCTACATAAAATTAGCAAAAAAATTTTGATAAGAAGCTCTGGCTCCAACAATGGGACTTTTGCTTCGTTTTACTTTACTTAAATAAAAAATCACAAATTACTTACTTTACTTAAATTAAAATTTTCCGAATTACTTTTACTTAAAATAATCGAAAATCATTACTTTTTACAACACTAGTTCTTGTTAATCCGTTTTAATGTTATTTTTATTGTAATATCGTTTTTATCTGCTAACTGTTTATGGCTTTATTCTAAAACCATAAAAATTTTAAGTTTGTGATCATTATATTTTCTTTGCTGTAAAGATTAAAGTGGAGTTTTGTAATTGTGGTTGAGAACCTAATCCTTGTTATTTTTTGCCAATTTTAATGCGGTGTCTTTTAAAACACATCGGTTTCTGTTTTGCGCTGTCAAAATGTTGATGAGAATCCAACTTACATTGTACTAAACACTGGTTAATTTGTCCAAAGTGTAAAAAATTCGATTGTGGACAAAGTAAATGTGTCCTTTGGACAAGCCAAAACGTCCTCAAAATGTGGACAGTCCAAAAAACAAAGTATGAACCAGCCTAACCCTAACACTAACTCTAATCTCAACCCACATATTATTTTACCAACTTCGCCATGGGGCAGAAACCACCCTCTGTTTTGCGTCTTCTAAAAACCCAATTTCTAATTTTTCACCAAATTTAATTTAGGGTGATGATTTTTAAAATACACCACCTCCTGTTCTGCATGGGTTTTCAATTTTCGAATCATTGATCTCTGAAAAAGTACTTTTTTTTAGAGTTTCCCAAATAGTGTAGTTGTCTTTTAAGCAAATTATTTAATGAAAATTTTGATGTAAAATGTCAAAAAGTTTTCAATTTTAATTATTTAATTTTGCAATTTTTTAGTAAAAAAATTGGGTTTCGTGATATTTTTTAACTTTTGGAAGACAATACTTCGGTAAATTTTTAACGGATCAAAAAATTAAAATATTTTTAGAAATATGAGAACACGAGAATATTTTTAAATCGGTTTCACCGGTGAAAATTTATTAATTACAAACATCGTCATTTAGACTATGCTTCACCTTTAAAGTTGTTTATTTGCAAATTTCTGTTACTGTGAACTATTTTGTAAAATTTTTCGACGTGCCGTTCTTGCACGCACGCGCCAAACGAATTAGTGCAAATCGTGATTAGTCAATATAAAACCCTTTTTCACAATCCCGAAATGGAGTTTTTTAATTCGTGGAGACGACCAATTTTTACGGTGTCATACACAAATTAAAAAAAAACACATTGTTGCAGTGTACCAGCGTTCGTTTAACTTCACCTGTTTCCATGAATTTCATATAATTTATTTAACCAAAATGAAAGCGAATGTTACCATACTTATAGAAATTAAACGTAAATTAATAAAATACCACCCAATTTGCACGTAAATTAATAAAATACCACCCAATTTACTAGGAATGTTGCAGCTACTGTTTAGTTCTAAAAACCTTTTTACTTCTGAACCAAAAAGATGAATATTATTCAAGAATTATATTATTAAAATAAAAAGCCTTTAAGACGTATTAGCTGCTTAAAAACTATGGAATAATACATACATATGCCAAGATAATAATTAAAAACTGTATATACTCGTATCACGCAAACAAAATACAAAGTGTTTAAATCTTATAGTCGTTTGTACTTAGTGTTGTTCAACTTTTTTTGATTTTAAATTTATATAAAAATAGTTTAAAATATTGCGCTTATTTGTAACCACTTTTTGTAAGTTTGAACATTTTCCGAAAAAAAAATTTACTCTCTTTAAAATCTATATTTTTATTTTTATTTAGTTAATTAACACCAAAACTTAAATTTATAAAAAAAAAGTTTACCTCCTTTGTATAGCAAATTAAGCAAAGAATTGCTGAAGAAACATTTAAAGTTCTGCAATGCACTGTATGTTAAATAACCCGGTAAAGACGGGGTGCCTGAATTCGGAAAAACGGTTTTTACCTGCCTCCATCAAAAATTTTGCTGCCTCCTACCTGCCTCCTATCTAACTCCACTCTGCCTCCTACCTGCCTCCTATCTAACTCCACTCTGCCTCCTACCTGCCTCCCCCCCCCCCCCCCCCCCCCCCCCCCCCCCCCCCCCCCCCCCCCCCCCGCCCCCACACCCCCCCCCCCCCGCCCCCCCACCCCCCGCCCCCCACCCCCCCCGACCCCCCCCCCCCCCCCACCCGCCCCCCCCCCCCCCCCACCCCCACCACCCCCCCCCCCCGCCCCCCCCACAACCCCCCCCAGCCCGCCCCCCCGCCCACCCCCCCCCCCCCCCCCCTATCTAACTCCACTCTGCCTCCTACCTGCCTCCTATCTAACTCCACTCTGCCTCCTACCTGCCTCCTATCTAACTCCACTCTGCCTCCTACCTGCCTCCTATCTAACTCCACTCTGCCTCCTACCTGCCTCCTATCTAACTCCACTCTGCCTCCTACCTGCCTCCTATCTAACTCCACTCTGCCTCCTACCTGCCTCCTATCTAACTCCACTCTGCCTCCTACCTGCCTCCTATCTAACTCCACTCTGTCTCCTACCTGCCTCCTATCTAACTCCACTCTGCCTCCTAACTGCCTCCGAGGTAGTTTTAGCTGCCTCCTACTTGTCTCCTAACCCGTATGCTTCAACATGGTCAACAGGCATGGTCACCTGCCTTCTTGCCTTCTGCCTGCCTCCGAAAGAGTTTTACCTGCCTCCATCCTGCCTCCATGCGGCTTTCGATGCAGTTTTACCTGCCTCCTACCTGCCTCTAGTTTAAAAAGGCAGGTTAAAAACTGTCTTTACCGGGATAAGATACAGTTTTGTAATGTTTCACAATTAATTTATTCATAAATACATGTACTTCCTATTTTTAGCTTGTTTTTTTTCTCCAAAATCCAAACGCCATATTTTATTTTCCAACGATTTGTCCTATTAAATGCTTTATGTGTGCTAAATGAATGATCACTTTGATTGATCACTATTGACAAATTTGTCCAGGGTATAATCGAAATGTCGATATTTCAGTCCGGAATTTATATTATTGTTACGCATGCACGGTTAACATAATGCACCAAATGCGTTTTAAAAAGGTTTGGCGTGCGGAGGCACCAAACATCCACACGCGGATCGAAATTTAAAAAAGCCAGTTTGAAAGATAATTTCTATTGTACCTATATGTTATTGTGATATACTTATTTGCCATCCGGAGCTTCGAAATAATTTACAACGTTATTATTTTCGTCTATATTTTTCTTGTTGCCTATAGATTTAAGAAGCGTAGATGCGTTTAAAGCGTTAATGTAACATTACAAAATAGTATAAAAAGACGGAGATCCGTGACTTCTAATTCCAAGGTAACCCTACGGAACTTGGGAACACCATTATTAAAAAATTTTCTTAGTTTGTTTTCGCTATATATAATCCATTTTTATTTTTTAGTTTGATTAGGCCATGCGTGTCAAATAATAATCAAAAGACAAATTTTATTTTAGACTATTTAAATCAAAGTTTATTTTGGTACTTTACGGTAAAATTTTTTTGGTTCTGAATCATGTTTTTTTTTACTATCCCTAAAAGTTTAACAAAAAATAAAATTTGTACAAAATTACGTGTATTAAAAACGTTTGAGTGAAATTATATTTACAGATAATGTGTCGAAATAGACGAAAAATATATGTAGATAAGTATGTAGTTATAACCCAAACTAATCTAAAAAATTATATATTCCAAATTAAACGAAATATTTTTGGCATTTTATGGAATACTTAAAATTATTCAAAATAAAAATAATATTGTCTCTCCGTGTTTTTCTCCGAAACTGAAGAACAGGCAATTCGAATTATCACTGTTGTTAAATTTTTTGAATGATTGCATTGCGTAATACGAAAATAAAAACGAAACGAAACAACTAAATCTTTTGCCCACATATTCAAGATTACAAAGTTGCAGCAATTTGAGCCTCCTTACGTTTTAAATTTCATTTCATTAAAAAATTATATATAAAAAAATTTTAAAAGGAAAGCATTTTTTACTCAGAAGTTTTAAAAGGAGCATCCTATGGTAGTTGAAACTGAAAAAATTAAAAAGAAAGTACAGTTTTTTACACAAAGTATATCAAAACTTCCAAACAAATGATTTCATTAGAATAAAAGCATAAAATTACATAAACAAAAAAGAATTTTATTTTAAATGTAACGTTTTTTGTTTGCTAATATATTTTATTATTCAGCTTTTTATGTCTTTAATTGTAATAAACATAGCCTTGTAAATCTCATTTAGCTTGATAAAAACAAACTCAATTTCGTGACTACAGCGACAAAAGAAAAAAATTTTTCATTAGTTATGTATCTTTTACATATATTAATATTCTCCCTAACTACATTTCTGAGTTTTTAATTTTTTTGGCTAGGTGTTTATACTAAACAGCTCCAAAAACCCTTCATTTAGCTGTTATTAAACAACTTAGTTTGTTAATGTTTCGTTGGTGGTTTACATACCTTTATCTAGTCCGATAAAAACAATCGCTCAAGAACCCGCAACAACGCCCCCTTTTGGGTGCAGGGTGAAACAGCCAGCCAAAAATTGAATTTAACCTGTAAAATTTGACTTTATTGCCATTTTTTATAATGTAGCACAATGAAATTTAAACATGGTTATTTATAATTGAGAACTGTTTTTGTTTACATATTATAATGAAAGAAACTATATAGCCAAGTATTAGAGAAACTAAAAACAAAAATAAATTTCATTATAGTATTATAATGACCTACTATATCAAAATAACGTGTAACGCTTTCATTATACAAATCTTGTTGATTTCATAAATTGCTAAAGCTAAAGTCTTCCAGGCTGAAATTAAGGGCTTAGCCGCTCTCCGCCAGGAAGAAATAAACAATAAACCCGCGAGCGAGAAAAATTTTAAAAAAAGTTTTCAGCGGTTATGTAACCAATTATTATTTAGTTGCTTCATATGTTTTTTTTTTCTTCACGTGATATTTTCTCAAAGAACGAGTGGTTACTTTACCACTCATTTATTTTCACCCTGATAGTATTTATCATTAAATAATTTAAATTAATGATGTTCTTATGCCCTCTGCTCCAATATTATGCTTCCAAGCTCCTTCTATCTCTTAAAAACGGAACGAACTTCGAAGCTCCGCCCTTTTAATCAACAATTTCAAAGCTTATTTAAGTTGAAATATGTTTAAAATTATTCTATCCGCATTTTTTAGGACTCCTTTTATATTTTTAAAATTCCGACAAATAAATTTAGTTTACAAAATAATCTTTTGCATTAATTATTCTTAAAATTAATAAAGAAAATTCAGTTTTTAGGAGTTTTACAGCTCCGCTTCAAAGCTCGAAACTCCGGAAAACATAATTATTATTATTTTTTAGGTTTATTTTTTTACGTTTTACTTAGTAAGTTTTATTCTTTTACGTTTTACTCAGTCCGTTTTACTGGGCATAAGTGTGTTGCAAGTAGTTCAGCCAGTGATTCCTTTTTTTTTCTGGTGTTTCATTACATTCCAGGATTACTAACCATAGTTTTAGCTTTTCTAATTTTCTTGCTTTTGACAACAGTTTTTATAGTCTTTGTTTTAAAAAGACGTATTTTATATTAGCTAATAATTTAGTATTAAGGAATTTAAGTAATTATATCATAAAGGTGCGGTGCGGAGTCAAACTTTTTGTCTTCGATTTTGATATTTTTTGTGAAAAGCTTACCACTGTCCCCAATAGCCCACAAAAAAATTTTCACCAAAATATCTGCAGTGGTTTAGGAGTTATGACCGCCCCCCCCCAAAAAAAATGGCATTTTTCGATGATTCTGTAGGTGACAAATTGCTCAATGGGTACTAAAATTTACGTTACAAATTATGGGTGTCCGGAAAAAATACCTTCGGCAAAATATCTTCCGGAAAAAATATCTTCTTTCAGCAGTAAATTATTCAGTATTATTAAAAACTTTTAAAGGTTTTTTTAAACTTTTTTATGTCGTTTTAGCTTGATTTTAAGGTTTCGCTTAGGCTTAGGAAAAAAAGTTTTCTTTAGTTGAGAATTTGAAAGTCCTTCAGAAGATATTCTTTCCGAAGATATTTTGCAGAAGGTATTTTTTCCGGGCGCCAAATTATGAACTCAAAAAAATCGGCTACTTTCTACTTTATATTGATACCTTGATTGATCAGATTGGTACAGTATTAGTTTAAATATTGCGCTACTTGTACAAAAAATCCGCAATTTTTTTGTTAAAAACACCAAACGACGGCAGTGATTTTGTGAAGTTTGCCAAACCTTTCTTTGCTTCACTTCGTGTTTTTAGCGAAAAAAATCGATTGTTTTTTGTACGAGAAACGCAATATATCGACAAATACTGCACCAATCTTGACGATCAAGATATCAAATTAAAGTAGAAAGTAGCCGCTTTTTCTGAGTGCATAATTTGTAACGAAAATCGTTATACCCATTGAGCAATCTTTCACGTACAGAATTGTCGAACAACACCATTTGAGGGGGGTCATTACTCCTGAACCAATGAAGATATTATGTTGAAAATTTTTTGTGGGCTATTGGGGCAGGGTTTTCACAAAAAATTATCAAAATCGAAGACAAAATGTTTGACTCCGCACCGCACCTTTAAACTTTTTTCCTAATAAACTAAGTTTCCAGTTTTATGCCCAATCAGAAATTTTGTTATGATCATTTTGTAATTCATTTTTATTATCATTTACTTCAGAGAAACTTATGTAGTCTTTCGCGTCATTTGCAGAAATTCTAATTTCAGATTTAACAATGTCACTCACTAATATAGCCTAAAAAATGGGCCAAGCACTGAACCACGTGGTTCTAAAACAGTGACTTCTTATGCTGATGAAATAGTATTTTATTAATTTTTTTTATTTTACGATTAGTCAAAAAAGGTTTTAACCACTTCAATAGTTTATCGAAAACAAGATTTTGCAAAGTCTAAGTAAACAACAAATACAAATTTTTAGTTTCTTATAAGTCCCTTACATAGGTACTCAGAAATTATGTCTATTCGCTGCTGAAAGGTTTATGTACTGTATTTAGTTTCTTAAGCTGAATTAAACAGGTGCTGTTTTGTAAAACAAGGAATTGTTTATTTTAACAATGTTTTGTAACCTATTTGTATAAAACTGCATATATCTTTCCCTTTCATCTTATTTTACATTTGCTTTCGAGTCTGTAAACTACCTTATTTTTTATTTTGTTTTGAACCTAAGAAGAAATATATAAAGCAATGTAAATTTTAAATTTAAGTGCAATGACTAAATATATTCACGTCCTTCTATTCAATTCATTATCCTTAAAGTTTTTAATACTTTTTTTTCGGGAACTTTTAAACGCGCAAAAATGAACAACTTAATTAAAATGTTTTGAGAATATAAAAAAATCGGATGAAATATAATTTAACTCAAATTTAATATCACAGCCGCTTTATGTATGAGCTTTTAATAATACAAGTCTAAAAAAAGTTTTTTTTCGGTCTAACGTCACAAAGGATCATTTCCTTCCCACTTTTACAAGAAGTTCCGGACTCGCGTTAGAAACACTTAATCTGTCGATAACTCCAATTCTGTTTGTTTAACTTGATATTAGAGGAAACGCGAACTTTCGACGGGACATTTTAGGTGTTTTCTCAAAGGGGCGCCGTAAACTGTTTGGGATTTTTTGCGATTTGAAAAAATTATTCGATATTCATAATTCGGTCGCTTACACGTAGACTAACAACGTCTATTGGTTGATTGTTTTATTTAACAAGCTTAAATTTTTAAAAATATTGTTAATATTTTTGCTTATTTATATTTATCTAGTTATGGAAATAGTTCCAAATCGGACCTATTTTATAATCCTACTTTATAATAATACTTTATCGGACCTACCTCTAATTTGCAATATAAATATTGTCCCTTCTTTTTGTATTGCGCAACTTAAATGTAGTAGGGTAATTTCGGCCACCTTTTTTTTATTTTTTTTAATAAGTTTTTTCTGGCTTTTTCAATCAAGCCAAAATTTGGCCTAAAAATCAAACAAAAGCTTTTTATTGTTCGTTTAAGCTATTGCTTAAACGAACAATAAAAATTTCTAAAGGTTGCAAATTTACCCTTAGGTATTGTTCTTGGTACTATAACTTATTTTTTTCCGTTTGCGAACTTTAATAGTTATTAGCAAGACTTTAAATAATTATTTAAAAACCTTAAAAAAACAAGTTTTAATAACCTATGTTTTTTGTTGAAAATTTTTTTGGTGAAAAAAACTATTTCAACATAAAATGGCTTTTATTACAGCCAACTAACTTTAAAGAAAGCATGGTAAAAATTTTATTCCATTTCATTAAGTTTTTTTATATGTTTACACCAAAAACAGCAAAAAAACAAAATCCGCCTTAATTTCGGCCACCTTTTAGGTTTTAAAAAACCAAAAACAAACGCCTAAAACACAAAAAAATGATTAGATAAACCAAAATTGTCAACTTAAAGAATAAACAAGACGTTACAAAAGTTAAACAGGGGTATAATTCTACACCAACCCTTGCCTATCCTTAATGTTTCATATCTGACTGCATTCCTCCGCCAAGAAAATAACCTGAGTTTTTTACTGCATTTCAATAATCTTTGAGAAATTCCTATATCGGTTTATTGATAGTTCAAACCTAGCCAATTCGGGGTTTTATTACTCCAGCTCGCACAGATGTTTACTATGTAATTCTTATGAATGCATCTTTCCGCCAAAGGAAATAAACTGACATTTTTACTGTGTTTTAATTTACTTTCACAACTTTTTGAAGCATTGGTACTTTATATCGTGGTAAGTGGTGTGTTAGGTGGGAAACCCCATTGACATTGATATTTATTATATTTAACATATAAATCATTCCTTCGCCAAGAAAATAACCTGGCTTTTTTATGTGTTTCTATATTATTTTTGAAAAATTCCTTCCGGGCTATTCATAATTTAATATAAACTAGTAAATTATTTGTTATGTAAACCCACCCGTACAAATGATGGTGCAAATCGTGTTAAACAGGTTTTTTATGTGAATTTTAAGGTGGCCGAAATTAACGGAATCTTAAAATGCGCATTTAGTTAAACGCATTGCAAAGTGATTTTGAAGAAAATATCAAAACATGAAAATTAACAATTTTGAGCTTTGAATATAAGTTATTTTGAGGTTATATAGTGCTTCATTTTAAATTTGATGCAGTTTAAACACAAATCAAAAATCCTGAAATTTACAACAAATTCACTTTTTGTATGAAAATGTTGATAATGCAGAATAACTTAAATAAAAAACTTTTGCAAAAACACTTTATTCAACATTCATTCAGTTATTTTGTGCTAGTTCATTTGTGTTTTAAAAATAAGCAAATCTTCTAACACCCTAAATTGGTGGCCGAAATTAAGGCGTGGCCGAAATTAAGTCAGTTAACCTACACCTAACTATAATAATTTATTGTAACCCTTTGGAATTTCTAAGGCCAAAAGCATGTCTGAGAGGGGTTGTTTGTACATAAAAACCATAAACAAATTGACCATCACATATATAAATTTACCATAAAGTGTGATATTTTTTAAAGGACAAAAATAAAACTTATCGTGATAAAATCTAGCTGTAGTTTAAAGCTTTGCTTAGGCTTACTTAGAACACAATTAAAAAATTTTTTCGCACGTTTTTTATAATTAAAACAAAATTTTTAAAACAAAATTTAATTTGCAAACTATTTTCTCAATGTCATGGGCAATTACCAGTTTTTTTATGATCAATTTGATCATGTAAAAATAATATAACTTGCATGATCGATTGATGTGGTACGTCACCGTCCGAACCGCGGAATGCAAATACGTCAGTGCGTCTCGATGTTAAACTTTTACGTCACGCCTGCTGCCGGCGTTTTAAATTAGTTAGACGAGGGACGCGATAGCAATCGGAAAGGGTTAACATAGGACAAGTTTTCCAAGAAAACTTACTTTTTAATTTAAATTCTGAGCTATTTTAAGTTTTATGGTTTTTATAGAGAGTTTTAATTAACGGAAAAAGTTTACATAAAGAATAAAAAGAAGATTCGGGTATGGAATATTGATGTGCCCCGGAGCTCCGAGCTCCGGAGCTCTGCCCTATTTTTTCACGGATTTCATGAATAGTTAGAGAGTGATGCCTGCGATAGATTTTTTGTTAAAATTTTTTGTAAATTAAATTTATTTTAAAAACTTATTTAAAACGTTAGAAATAGTCTTAAAAATGCAAAGAGAGTAACTTTAAATGTATTTTAAGCTAAATAAGCTTAAAATCACTCAATTAAGAAGCAGAGCTACGGAACTCCCTTCGCTTAAAATGGCCGGAGCTCCGCAGCATGATATTGGCGAGTAGGAACATCACTAGTATGGAAGCTGTAGATAATTTAGATACCTCTCTGATGTTTATTTATAAAATTAATTAGCATAAAAATAAAAAAAAGATAACCTGAGTACAAGATAAACTAAATATACAATAACAAGTTGTTTTTCAAAAGTCATAATCTTAAAACCACATTTTAACTATAATTGGCCTATTTAGAAAATTTTCAATTACAAATCTTTTTTGTTACACAAATTATTTACTTTGCGGGTAGCGGGACTATATAGCTATCACGTAATGAAATACGTGGTCAAAATTAAGTCATCCCGAACCGATCTCGTTAGCGTCATTGTTTTGTAAACGTCTAAACATTTTCTGCCACGTTTGATTCAAAAATATTATTTAGAAGCAATAGTTTCCCTTTTTGCTAACAATTTTATAAATAAAATTGCTACAATATAAACTAAAATGCATTTTTTTTAGAAACTCGAGTATTAATTCTTGAAACGCTCATTCTATGGTTTGGACATAATCTGAAAAAAATCATGGCTGATACCTAGTTTGGAATGAACTTTTACCGGCGAAAACTCGCACGAAATGGATATGCGGCGTGCTTTCAACCGGAATTTATTGTCGATATTGGTCCTTTTGTTTAAAGATTCCCCTCTGGCAACCTGCCAAATCCAATGCAGGGTCGGCGGAGAAATTTCGGCGATCAGTAGGCAGATAGAAAACGCTCTGGAGCTACCGATACGCTACGAGGAATCCTCATGTTTTCTGGACGAAAACCGAGATGAAAAAGAAAAAGAGGTTTTTTTCAATAACTTGATTTTTGCCCATGTTTTGTTAGCGATGGCCAAATAATGATTAGATTGATTGATTGATTGGATTAAATTAGTATATAGACCCCCCCGGGGGAGCATATAAACCCCCCCCCCCCCGGGGGAGTGTATATGCTCCCCCAAAGTTAAAAAAAATTTTTTTTTTTTTAATTTTGGGGAAGCATATACACTCCCCCGGGGGGGTTTATATGCTCCCCCGGGGGGGGTCTATATACTCCCCCGGGGGGTCTATATACTCCCCCGGGGGGGTCTATATACTCCCCCGGGGGGTCTATATACTCCCCCGGGGGGTCTATATACTCCCCCAGGGGGGTTTATATGCTCCCCCCGGGGGGGGGTTTATATACTCCCCCGGGGGGGTTTATATACTCCCTCGGGGGGTTTATGTACCCCCGGGGGGTACATAAACCCCCCGGGGGGTTTATTTATGGCAAACCGATGCACGGATGGGTGCGATTTTTTGTATTGAGTGGTACATTCTTCTCTTATATATTCTTGCTTTAATATACTGAACAGTGAAGACGCGTCTGAAACAATCCACATTTGAGCAGGGATGCTTACTAGAATTAAATTTTAATTCTAGTATAGTATAGTATAGTATAGTATAGTATAGTATAGTATAGTATAGTATAGTATAGTATAGTATAGTATAGTATAGTATAGTATAGTATAGTATAGTATAGTATAGTATAGTATAGTATAGTATAGTATAGTATAGTATAGTATAGTATAGTATAGTATAGTATAGTATAGTATAGTATAGTATAGTATAGTATAGTATAAGACCTGCGATTTTAATTCTAGTATAGTATAGTATAGTATAAGACCTACGAGTTTAATTTTAGTATAGTATAGTATAATATAGATTTTTCAATTTCCTTACTAAAGATGAATTCTATCAGGATGAAATTGACTAGGTGATAAAGTAACCACTTGTTCTTCGAGAAAATATCACGTGGAGAGAAACACCTGACGCAACTTAATAATAATTGGTTACATCATCTCTGAAAACTTTTTTTTTATATTTTCAAGCGTTCATTCTTTATTTCTTCCTGAAGGCGAGCGGTTACGCCCTGAATTTCAGCCTGATGGATTTTAATTTTAGTAACGTTACTATAGTAAGACAACTATATTGGAATTAAAAAAAAAACAATTAATTCTATAGGCAAATAAAATCTAGCTGACCGCGATATTTGCAGTGTTAAATCGACTATTTAACAACAAAAACAACCAAAATTTTTCAATAAAGCGGATTAATAACAAGTATTAAAAGCTGTATTTTAATAATTATTTTATCAAATTACTTAATTTGTAGCTCAAATGCTTATTTTTTAAAGGCTAAAGTTAGTTAATTTTTGTATATTTTGTGAAAAGATGCAATTAAACAAAAATTCTGCGTTCTTATTTGTTTTGTTTTTTTAAAACGTAATTACCGCACAATTTTAATTGGTCCCCTCATGTCTGCATTCTAATTTTCAGCGTCAGCCAGATATAATTCAACCATAGTATATAGTAAAGTTGCATTAAATTCTTAGATAACAAAAGTAACTCAAATTTTTTACGTAATTCAAAATTATTCAACATTTAAACAACGAAGTGTTTTAGTAGATGTTGTTTTCTCTGTGTTGTTGCAAAATTTAAAAAAAACTAGACGGTTATCATTTATGACAAAAATCTATTTAAACGCACTTAATATTACTCGAAAAAGTTATATTATAGAATTATATTACTTATTTTGCTGATAATATGCTTGTATGTATTACGGGTGTCATTAGTACTAAAGCTAAAGCTAAAGTGCTTTAGTACTAAAGGGTTTTTTGGTCTTAGTACTAAAGCTAAGGCGCGGCTAAACTGAAATTAGCTGGCAAAAGCTCGGCAAAAGGTATGGGCCCGGCAAAACGTTAGCTTTTGCCAGGAAAATGAAAAATCACCCAAAAATAATTGGCCAAAAAAATGACCAAAAAACCACAAAAAAATGTTCACCAATCAAAAACATGATTATTTAATGAGATTTCTATCCATGAAGTGGAGAGGTATGATGGGGTTCTTTAACCTCAAAATTTTGAACCTCCCTAGTCAAAAATTGAGTTCTCCTCAGAAAAGTTCTCTTTTTTTAATCTGGCTCCCCTCCAGAATTTTAATCTGACACCTCTAAAGTATTTTGTTTTGAAAATCCACAAGACACATCCTGACCCTCTTTTAGACTTCAAAATTTTCCATACATCCTTCCCAGAATTTAAGATGCAATTTACCGCCGGTAACCAACCACCTCAACCCCTTCCCTCACTCTTAGCTGCCTAAAAACTATGCTTATATAAACTTGAATATACTATACTTTTACTTTAAAAGAAACATGAGTGAATATTTTAAACAATAATGATAATTAAAGTGATTAAAACGAATTTTAGTTTTAAGGTGCTATGAATATGGAATTTTATTATTTTGTGTTTCTTATTTTTGTTTAAGCATTAGAAAATACTGATTTTTTGCTTTTTTGAAGTATTTTTCGAGTTTCTAAGTGCTTAATATTAAAATAATCTTATTTTTACAATTTCATATGAGTATTTTGTAAAATTAATTATGTAGTAAGCGTTCTTTTTAATTATGGGTGGCGCGGGAGCGCCACTGGACGATTTAGCCCCACAGCGCCGCGCCAACCATTATTAGAGAACGCGGGTAAATTTTGAAATTCAGAACCTTCTTCTTATTATTATTATTATTATTATTATTATTCCAACGCTCTATCCTTAAAAGCGATATTCCTCATTCGTTACTGATTGATCAAAAATAAACATGGGCTCATTAGAAAGAAGAAAGAATTACACGCAACTTTCTTAGGAAGCACTTTTTTCATTTAGGTATTTGTTATCGATTTGATCAAAGTAAAAAATTTGAAAATTACGCAAATAAAAACTCCAACCGCACAATAACAGCCTTTTGGCAACAATAAGGATTGTACAGAGCAGACGACCAACATCCCCTCATAGAAACCGCACAAAAAACAGACCGGTTTTAATTGGTGGCAGAAACAGAACCAGTTATCAGCGCCATCTGCTTCAACCGCGCGGAAAACGGCAAAAACAACAGAGTACTTTATTTAATTCTTGCATTACTGATGACAAAATTAATTTAAAGGTTTATTTATAAAAAATAATAATAAGCGTTGATGGCGCGGGAGCGCCACGCGCCGGTAATCATTGGTGGTGCGGGGTGCCACACTGCAATTTAACCCACGGCACCGCGCCAACTATACTTAGTCGGGAAGGGAAAAAAAGGAGAAAAAAAAAGAAAAAAAGAAGGGAAAAGGAAAAAAAGGGACAAAAAAGCGAAACTAAGGTAAAAATAGGTCTAAATGCAATAAAATAGGCTAAAAACTGCAAAAAAATCCGCGATGATGGCGTCATTATAGGTCATAAATGGCGCCATAATTTTAGGGTACTTTTTCATTTTTGGGCGGGGGGGGAGGAGGACAAATCCTCCAATAAAGAAAGGGGGCATTTCCAGACCGTGCACAGGTCTGTTTTTGTGTTAAACAACTCCCTTTGTGATAATGTCTCAAAAATATGACGCATTAATAGGAGTTATTATATCGCTTTTCCAGAACCCACATCCACACTGTCAAGTGACCATGCTGGCTGCTTGATATCAAAACAGGAGAGTCGTCAGTTTTGCAAAAAAATCACGTGTAATTCAATAATTCAAGGTTAGTTAACATCAAAGAGGCAAGTAACAACACATTTTTTACACATTTACACTGTTACATCGTCACTTGTCGCTGTGTATTGTAACTTGCCACTCGCTGCGTATTGTCACTTGCCACTCCAGTGTGAGCTAAGCCAATCCGTAAAAATCAGCTTTAGTTAAAACTCTGCCTTGAAAAAAAGAAGGTAGCTATCTGACGCACCCTAAAGCGATTGCCTTTATGGCTGACACTTAGATCAGCATAGATGTTTTTAGAAAAAATCCAGCAACCCCCCCTCCCAAAGTTCGAGCTCCGGCCTGACCCCCCTCCTGACCAATTTACAAGTATATTTTTTTATTTACTGTCAAAAACACGTTTTTTTAGTTAAAACAGTGTTTAAATACACTTTTTAGGCTTAAAAAGGCTGTTTTGGTATATAAAATTCCAACAGTGTTTAAATACACTTTTTAGGCTTAAAAAGGCTGTTTTGGTATATAAAATTCCATATTAGACCTAAAAAGACTTAAATTATTGATTAAAAAAAAACTTTGTTAAAAAATTGAACTCCCAGCCTTACCCCACCTAAATTTAAAATCTCGCACTTGGGGTTGACCCCCAAAAAGCCAGGGGGTTCAGACCCCACTAGACCCCCTAAAAAATTTTGCGTTCCACCCGGGGATGGACCCCCCTAGCGGACCTGACCAAAAAGTCTATGTACATCAGGGTAATCAGCTGAAACGTTTTTACAACTCCATGCTGATTATTTCGTGCCGGGTTCATATCATGATTTAAGAGTCAGCCATTAGAAGAACAGCTTTAAGATAATTGAACATTTTCATTTGTAATTTTGTTATATATTACGTTTATTGATCGTGTTGAATAATATTAATACAACGAGAGCTACGGGTACCTGAAAGCCAATCGTACCGGGGTTCCCCAGTCCTGTCGAAAGGTGAAAAGGGTCTCGTCAAATTTCAGATTGTGCAACTGGATGCGTCCGTCCGCCAGCCCCACGGCGACCACGTCCACGGCCGGCGAGGCCTCCAGACACGCCACGCCGGCGCCCCAACCGGCCAAGTCGTGCACGTTGCGGCTCGTTTTTAGATTTACTAAATAAAAATTTATTAATTTTCAGATTCACTAAATAGAAATTTATTAATTTTCAGATTCACTAAATAGAAATTTATTTATTTTGAGATTCACAAATAAAAATTTATTTATTTTCGAGTTCAGCAAATAAATTTTTTTTAATTTTTTTATTCACAAATAAAAATTTATTTATTTTCGAGTTCAGCAAATAAAAATTTTATTTTCAGATTCACTAAATAGAAATTTATTTATTTTCAGATTCATAAATAAAAATTTATTTATTTTCGAGTACAAATACAAATACAAATTTATTAATTTTCAGATTCACAAATAAATTTTTTTTTTATTTTCGAGTTCAGCAAATAAAAATTTATTTATTCTCAGATTCACTAAATAGAAATTTATTAATTTTCACATTCACTAAAAATTTTTAATATTCAAATTCATGAATTAATTCTGATGTTTTTAATTACAAAAGAAAACACAAAAGTAGCATGGGATCAACAAACCAACTGCGTTTTTTTTAAAACAAAATTCAAATTATTTCGAGATGACAGAAAATTTGAAATTTGACTAAACTTCAATAAAACTAATTTTAACTGACTTGGAAAAACCTAAATGTTTACAAAATGTATCTTGTTACTAAAAAATCAAATTCTGTTGCATTTAAGATACTATAATAATTTACCTATTTTTAGCGATCCTTGGTGTGATCCCAAAAGAATTTTATTGACGTAGGTTTGAGGATGACAAAGGGCACTGATGGAAAACAGATCTTTATCAAAATTCATTTCCGCGTAAATCTAAATTTTGATTTTATATAAATTAATAATACTCCCTGAAACTTTAAATTTTAGAGTTGCGCTTTTTTGAGCTTTCAAAATTCGCCAAATCTCCAAAGCTACGCCCTATTTTTACAGTAATTCTACAAAGAATTAGGCATAATGATGTAGTTAAACTTTTTTTGCTAACTGATGTTTTTTTTCTTCAAAACTCTAAACAGTAAAAACAATTCAAAAATGAATACAAATAATTTCAAAAATATTTAAAGTTACTTTATAAACATGAATTCACCCTTTTAAGTGAAGGAGCCAAGCTTGTCCACTTAATGGCCAAAGATCTGAAGCATATTAGGGAATGGGAATTTATATTGAACATCCCTAATATACAAAAAGATGTCAACTGGCGAAGATTAATAATCACGCAAACAATGTTTTATGCTGATATCTGTCTGTTTGTAGCTGTGAGTATGAACTACAACATTTTGTGTTTAAACCAAAGCCCCAATGTTTGGCTAAAGATAGAATTTGGCATCAGTTCATTCATATCCAATATTATAGAGAAATACTAAGTTTTAAATTTTAAAAAAAATCTTGTAAATTATTAAGAAGTGTTATACAACATCAAACATTTATAAAGAAAAATTGCTATTGCGAAGCAAAAATTTGTTAGCCAAAAATTGCGCGAAAAAGCACTGGCTTGATTTTGTAAGTCTAACTTTCTAAAGTCACTATTACCTTGCGCGCGCCTGACGTTCCACAAACATGTACACTTTATCTCTTCCAATAAACAGTTCCTATTCATAAGACATCCTATATCTGAAACATCAACACAACGGGAAAATAATAGCGCACCTCTTCGGCTTCGATGTCCCATACCAGTAGACTGCCGGCTGAATCCACGCTGACCAAGTGAGCGCCGAAAGGGAGTAGAAACTTCACCGGTTCCTTGTGTCCATTCGTTATGTATTTTCTCTTCACCTGAATGCACAAACTTTCGCTTTAACCTTTTTAATCCTCGACATGTACGAAGTTAACAAAATCAAAAAGAATAATAAATAATGTAGATTAAGTCTAGCAGCACCGTGGTCAGCAAAAAATATGAGCACGAATACTCACTTGCTTAAACTTTTAGACCGCAGTTTGTTACTTTTTTGTCATGTTTTATTACACGATAGTCAAACAAAACCCTCATATTTGAACAAAAATTGTTCATTGTTAATATTCTTTAAAGAGCTATAACGTTATAGAATCACTTTCAGCCAATTAGTGCTTATGAAAAAGAAGGAAATCTTTTATCCATTGGAGATTAATTGGCTAAAAGTGATTTTCCCAAGCACTAATTGGATAATGTTGTTGTTGTTGTTGTATTACCTGAAACTTATCCTCCCTACGCAGATTATGCAAAGGGCAGGCGCTAAGACAAGCCAGGAGGGGCGAAAATGTTTCACCCCTATGGTTGAGACTCTTCGTCCAACATTAATAACGTTGGCAACCTTTACCGCTAGAGTGTTCACTGCACGCAGTGTTTAATAATTAGATAAAGTGATTATATTAGCTCCTACTACAACCATCCCGACAGAGAAAAACCTATATGACATGTTCACGAATACTATATGACACTTGAGGGTCCTTAAAATCCTGACGTGTAATTTTGCCTCAGTTTAATCTAGCTTATTTGAGTTATTTCTATGCGCCTACAACAATAAAAGCAATAAAAGTGGTAAGCGTTAAACAGCAGCTGAAATCTCGCCGCGTAATGTATAAATTTTTTTTGGGGGGGAAGGGAGGGAGGGTGACTTCAGAAGATAGGTGGGCAGCGTCCCGAATTTTTTGGGGGGTATACCCGACCCCCGGGGTATACCTCAAATACCTCATTTTTAGCGTTTTTAGTACCGGGACCCCCCAAATTTTAAGGGGGGTCCAGGGTACCAGATCTGTGCACTGCCCCCCGGGTTTAGAACGGAGCGGGATATTGCAAAACGGGGGGGCGCGGGGGCAACTTTTTTGAAACGGAGGGGGCAATAAAACGGGGGGGCAAGCAGGGGGGAAAGAAAAAAACAGAGAAAAAAAGAAGGAAAAAGAAGGGAAAAGAGAAAAAAGGGACAAAAAAAAGCGAAAATAAGGTAAAAATAGGTCTGAAATGGCTTAAAATACATTGAAATAGGCTAAAAACTGAAGAAAAAAAAATTGCGATAATAGCGTCATCATAGGTCAAAAACGGCGTCATAATTTTATGGTACTTTTTTATTTTTTGGCGGGAGAGGGGCAATAAAACGGGAGGGGGGCAAATCCTCCAATAAAACGGGGGGACATTTCCAGACCGTGCACAGGTCTGAGGGTACCCATAAAAATTTAGGGGGGTGTCGGCTATAATTAGGATTTTGGGGGTATAACCACCCCCCAACCATAGGTGAGAACGGTTCCGGTAGCTAGGGGGGTGGTTATCCAGCAAATTTTGAATTCTAGATAGGGAGTCAGAGAGGGGGGTCCGGACCCCCAAGCGTTGTAGGGGGGGGGGGTCGACCCGGGGTGCGAAAATTTAAAAACAATCGGGGTGGGGTCCGATGTCCAAAGTAACACAGTTTTAAACCATAATAACTTTAATAATTGTTCTTTTTATAGGATAATACTACATTTTATTGAATAAAAAGCAATATTCTGGTATACAACATTATTTTCTAAGTCTGCATAGTTTTGACATAAAATTAACATCCAAAAGACCAAAAACCACCCCGAACATTAAATTTAATAAATTTTTAGTCTTTTTTAACATTTTTAAAATTTGGACACCCCCCCCCCCCTTTTTGTAAATTTTGTCATGGATGTACACTGTCAGTGTCACCTGAGCGGTCTTCATCATGAGTAAATGATATCTGAACTGAAAGTAAATCTAGCAGAGGTTCCTACGAGGATACGTGCAAAATCACCATAAAAATAATGTTGAATTACCATAACAATTAGAAATGCATTTGCAAACTAAAATTTGTTATAAAAAAAACTTAGTTTTAATCATAAAATCATTTAAAACGTTTTAATTTTTTCCTATAAAACGTTTTAATTTTTTCCTAAGTCTAAGCAAAGCCCTAAAATCAAACTAATATTTATTATGATAAAATTTATTTGTATTTTCCAAGTGTCAAAATTAAAAGGAAATATTGCAAACGCATTATATTTATTGTGAATCGACACCATTTCATAGTGATTTTGTAACGTTTATGGTGATTTTGGCCAATGGTGAATTTGTCCATTGTGTTTTTATACGGACCCCCTACGAGCGCGGTTGGACTCTCCTTGCTTTTTGAGATTTCACTTACTTTCCTCCCGGTCTTTAAAGCGACAATGGCGTTTTCGTAGGCGGCGTAGGCGTAGCGCTGATCCGCCGCCAGGCGGGTTATTTTCCCCGGGAGCTGGTCGCTGATGGAAATCAAGCGCAGACTCTGCGCGTTGTACTGGTGAACCGCGTGTCCGACAGCGCTAAAAAAATATACCGAGGTTATGGCGCAGTGACAAAACATACGACTTGCATACTACTGAAGGTCCCTGGAACGACTCCTACCTGACTACCAGACTGATACAGCTAGACTGTTGATCATAGGTCACCGACCTTCGACGGCTCAGGGGGGGGGGGGGGTGCAAACCCCGGGGGTGTGGAGGTTTTTGACCTCCAGGGGGGGGTCACACCCCGGGGTGTTTTTTTTCAAAAAAAGCACCCGGGGGTGCTTGGGGTGTTTTTACCATTTTTTGACCAAAATCGACAATTTTTTGACGAAATTTGACCATTTTTTAAGCATTTTTTGGGATTGTCTGGTGGGGGGGGGGGGGTGGAAAATGGGGCCTTAGGGGGGGGGGGGGGTCAGGGGTTCAAGGGGTCGAAGGGGGGGGGAGGGGTCAAAAATGGGCCTTAGGGGGGGGGATAGGTCTCAGAGGCCGTAAGGGGGGTGCCCCTCCCCTTCGGTGACCTATGCTGTTGATATTCATTGTTTGTTAATATTGTTATGTGGTATTTGGTTGCACAATTAGTACAAATAACATCATCTTTGCGTATCCTACTTTATGCGAAATAAATAAACTCTATTTATATTGAAGTTAAACATTTTAGTTCATTTTAGCAAGTCATTGCGAGTTTTAAGGGGCCATGTGAAACTCAAAACTTGGACGGTTAAAAAAATTAATTAATTTTAGAAATTTTAAAAGCAAGAATTTAGAAAAAAAACTCTTTAAATAAGCTGAAAACAAACACTGCATCCCAAGTTTGTAATTAATGTTTTGTTTATAAAACCAGTCATAACTCACGAACCCATAAAGCAATTCAAAAAACTAAACTATCATTTTAATTGTCCAATACTTTTAAATTTAATGTTCCATTTAGTTTTAATTATTTCAAATTGTTTATTGGATTAATAAGTTAAAGTCCTTATTATTATCCAATAGTTTTTGCTAAAGTAGACCAAATAATAACCGCACTTTTCGTTGTTAAAATTATATTTCCAATATTATATTTAATTTAACACTTTGACTTTTGCTTTTTTGTATAATTTCAGGGCAAGATTTTTTTTGTTTTAGCTCATGAAAATTGTGGTTTAGTGCTGAAGTTGCTTACGGTTAACTTTATTATAAATAAATAAATTAATAAATTAATAAATTATTATATTAATAAATTATTAAATTAATAAATTATTAAATTAATAAATTATTATATATAAATAAAACTCAGCTCCCAAAGACAAAATTTGACATTTCAACCAAAAACTTACTCTCCAAATTGTTTAAAAAAAGGCAGAGCTGAAACTTAACTGTAAATTAACCGAAAAACCTCTAAATGTAAAACTAAAATTAAATGATCCTTTTGTTTTTTGTTGACTTTAACCTTAGCACTACATAAAAATAATCATAATTCTAAAAATTAAAAATTAAACTTTACAATTAAACTATCATTTTTATTACACTATTTTTTAGAAAAAAATGCTATTAAAATAATTTGTGATGAACTATTGCGTAAATTATTAAAAATTTTTAGCTTGTAATTAATCCAATTTAAAGCTTCGAAATAATTAAAACTAAATAAAGCATTGAATTTAGTATATTTATTATTAGAAGATTGGCTAATTTAAGGCTCTGGTGCGGATTTCAACTGTTTACATTAAGTTTTGTTTTTAAATCCAAAAAACAATTATATAATTTCTTACTATTAGGAATAATTATATAATCTTATGCGTTTTTTTAGTTAAATAAAAAACCACTATTTAAAAAATTGTTTTGTTTTTTTATGGGAAGAACGTCAACTTACCAAAACACAACGGAAAACCTCTGTTTCGGTTTTCTTAGCAGCACCAGAGGCACTTCGCTGCTAACGAGGCCGAGGGCTTTATACGGCGCGAAAATTTTTCCTTCCATTACGGCCATAATTATAGAAATTTATTGTAATGCCGCCTAAAAAGAAGTAACTATGTCTTTTCATTAATTAACCATCTCGAAAAGTTAATTAATATATACATAGAAGGGAAATTAATAAATTCTAATAAAAAGATATATATTGGAAAGTTTGCTCCTAAATCAGAGCTGCTGAGTCTTACTGGCAGGTATACTTGGGCATGGTAGGGTTAGGGGCGTAACCCCCCACTCAGAAATATGAGAGTAAGAGGAAAATATTGCCCCACCCGGCCACCCCCTTCCCAAATTTTGTAAAAAATGAAGAAAAAAAGTCTTCAAAATGTTTTTAACTGCCTCCAAACCTAAGTTTTGAGGCGAAATTGAGTGTTTTAAGTAATAAAAGCTTAAAAATGGTATAAAACGGCTTTTTAACATAAAATTAGCGTTTTTTTAGCTTTTTTTTTTCAAAAATCAAAAAGTATATGGGCAAAATTCACTTCAGAGAAAATAACGATGTGGGTAAAATGCGTTTCTTGGATTTTAACCCAACCCCCTAAATCTTAGTTTAATTCCCCAATGCGGGCCAACTTGTCCATGTATGTTGGAGCTAAGTAAAATTAAAACTCGAACCTTTAGCCGAAAATGAGGAACTGCGAGCCAGAAATAGAATACTTGGAGTCGTTCTACGTTAAAAATTTAAAGCACTAAAATGCTCAAGCTTGGTTTTAAAGCTAAACCAATTATTTTTTTTTGTTTACTTAAAATTCCATTTCCGAAAAATGAATCACGACAGCAAGTTTAGTTTTCACTGTATCGGTTTGAAGGGTATATCGACAAAGTAAAATTTAAATGTTCCCTGAAAATTTTAAACCTGTGCATTTGTATAATCTGAAAATGACGAAACAAACCAAAAATAAGTCATAAATAACGAAATAATCTCGTTTTACTATTCGCCAAAGACTCTGACACAAAGAATCGCAATCAGTATAATATCATGACTGTGACTCAAAATGTTGATACTATTTGTTCTAAAGAATAAAAAAGAGTCACAGTTACAAGTATTTTATGATGCTTCTGACTAATTGTGTCAGAGTAACGACGTATTACAAACAAAACAAAACACTTCTAGTTTTTGAAAAGATAAACTTCGATTTGTTTTGTGAAATTTTAAAAGTTTTAAAAATTACAGGTTTTAGGACTAGTCTAGTTTAGTCTAGTCTAGTCTAGTCTTGATATGCGACTATTTGCTTGGTTAATTTATGGACCGACGTAGCTCACGTTGTTGTAATATGACCGTTTCACCTTTTTTGTAACTCGTTTTATGTATTTTTGAAACATCAACACAACGTGAAAGCGTCGTATTTTTGAATCATCAACACAACGGAAAATCTTACAATCTTCTATTATAAAAAAATTTATTCCCGATTCTTTTCCCCCTTTATTTGTGACTTTGAAATAGTACTTAAAAAGTCCTGTATAAGAAATATTACCAGATATCATTAAAATGAAAAATTGTCGTTAAACCAGAATTTGAACTCGGACCATCATCGCATCGCCCAATTGCGTTAACTTTTGTTGATCAAAAAACACGTTTTTTATCGACCTTTTTATTTCAATTTTTGACTTTGTTAGACAATCAACCCTTTATTTAAACACTAATTATTCGTAAACTAAAATAATATACGTTTTGTGTATTTTTCTTATCCTACAATTTTGTATTACCACTTTTTTAATTTAATTAGCTTATAATACTAAAGACAAAACAAGTTTGTCTGGAATGGGAGCATACATGGGCACGGGGGGGGTTGGGGGGGTTAACCCCCCCCCCAAATTCTGAGAAGTGGGGTTTAATCCCCCCCACTCAGAAGTGGGGTTTAATCCCTCCCACTCAGAAGTGGGGGGGGGGGGGAAAAGTTAACCCCCGATTCGTAGGAAAATAAATGTCGTGTCAATATATATCAATATAAATATGAAAATAATCAATCGGAATCATCGACGGGCATTATGGAAAAAGGAGATTAACCACCCCCAAATTAATGGAGGCGGATAAAATACCTTTTAGGCTTAAATATTGTTCATGCTTAAATTTAGTATTCAACTTAATTTACTATAAAAAGGCTTCTAGTACCAAATAAACTCCAAGCTTCTCATTTCAGATTAACGCACGAACTATATAAGTTCCTTCGGTTGACAGCTGAAATTGTTCCTTAAATCATAAGTTCCCCCAATAAATTTTCGTCGGACAATAAAATCTCAGAATAAAAATTCAATTAAGTTAAAATTCAGTTAAGCAATTAAATTTTGCGTTAATGGTACCGAATACGCCAATTTCACCCGATTGATATTTCAAGTTTTGCGGTGCCGAATTGGGGCTCTCCGCCCAACTGTTGTGAAAACAGTTGTCGTTTTTGGAGTGGGTAGGGCTTCAAGGGAAGTGAAGTTTACCCGACTCCTTAGCTGCGCAACTAGCCGCAACATCGAAGCGTTTTCATAGAAGAGTTTAAAAACCGCATGGACTAAACTAACCCGAACTTTTCGCCCGAGTGGATGTCCGTGAATCAAAGACGCCGCGCTTCCTGGATCGACCACCTGGTCGACGGCATCAAAAGGGCCGCCGATTTTTAAACGGAAACAATAGGAAGAAATCGGGGGGGACAGTGGCTGTCGCGCGCGCCCGTCCACTTTTGTTTACAACTCCATGTTTGTATTTGCGCCGCGCTGAACTTTATATTACTACTTTAAAACAAAGATGTAACTGGACAGGCCATAATAGGACAGAAAACATGGCGCCTACCCAACAAGGATTAAACACGCTGACTCAATAAGTTAAACGTGGTCGTTCAAAATTTATGTGCTTAAAAAATAATGATCAACATAAAAAAACCGTTAACTTATTTTGCAGATCATTAAATAATCATTAAATTAAATTAAATTAAATCATTAAATATAACTATTTATAACTAATTGAACTGACAAGCACCAAAACTGAATAGCCCGGCTAATTCACTTGTTGTATATAGCTATTGTAAATGTATTTGAAATATGTATATAATTAAAAAAAAGCTCTTAGTTCCCGGGCTCCTTCATTTTCAATAACCGAAATTTGAACGCCTGATATTTAAGAACAGAAACATAGTTAATTTTAATAATAATAGTTTTAGAAGAATCGAAGAAGTTTGCTCAAATAATATCGAAAATAATTATAATTTTTTTAGTTTCGTATTGTTTAAGACGATACCAAACTAATAGAAAACAGCAAACATATAATGAAAATAGGTTGAAAACAAAAAAATAAACATGCCACAAAGGCTTGTAAAAAAATTTATTTAAAAACCTAAAAACCTAAAAACCTAAAACCTTAAGCCTAAAAACTTTTTTAAAAACTCCAAAACGTTTTAAAACTAAAATTTTTTTTCATTATGCTTTAATCACTTTCGCCATAATATTTTGCTTTTTACAGCGAGATGTAGCAAATAAAATGGTTGGTTTGATTTAAACAATAAAGCAATATTCAAAAGTTGCACCTTAGCCCGAAACTCATCATTTCAAAAAATCTACTTTACATTGTAAATTTTAATTTAAGTCTTAAACAAACCTTATAAAACACACAGCAATAAAAATTTTAGAATTAGGCATACGCTTTTTTATATTTGACACCTAATGTTTAATTCTAAAAATATCCCAAAAGAATTCGCTTATAAAAATTACAATCACTGCGAAAAACAATTCCGAAATTGCATCTTTTAAACGAAAATTTGAAATTTAGGTGCAAATTAATGTTTGTTTTTATTCAAAATATATGTGTGTTTTGGGGTTTCTATTTTAGCAATTTTAAATTTAATGTCAAATTTTAAATTAAAACAGATTTTTGAAAAAAAAAATCACTTTGGAACATGAACAACTACATGATCGACTATAAATTACAGTTGAATATAGTTAGTTTTTGACTATAAATATAGTCTGAAACCAGTTTTCCAGGGTGTTCTGCTGTTATTAATTTGTTTTGGTTTTTAGCTCAAATTTAACTGTTGGGATATTAAACACACCACGCACAAAATAGAAAATCACACCGGAGCTAATTTTTTTTATTTTATTTATTTAATTTCATAATATACTAACA
>JASAMX010000597.1:0-13373 GCA_030248175.1 Microlaimidae sp. YZB2_3
AAAAAAGATATCACAAAAAAAACAGTTAATACAAAACAAATATGCAACCCAGTTGGGCTACAAAAATACAAATATAGCATAAAAATTTAAACAGAGAAAAAAAACACATCACAAAGGAAGTCCTGGCTATGCTTACTAGAAAAAAATGACTAAAGGCTTTACTTTTTAAAGCTCTTTATTTAGTCATTTATAAAAGAAATACTAATTGTTTTACATTTTTAAAGATTTTTTAAAATTATAGATTGTTTTGGAACTAACTTGCATTTTATTCAAAGAATTCCATTTTGGTACTACTCTATTGAAAAAGCTATACTTTCTGCAGTTAACTCTGCTATGTTGTATTTTAATTTTTTTTGAATGTCCTCTGGTTTCATTAGTATTGAAAGTAAAGTAGTTATCAGGATTTAAATTAACCAGACCATTTACTATTTTAAATGTTTCAATCATATCTGCTCTCTCTCTGCGTTTTTGTAAGGATTCTAAGTTTAATATATGTAGTCTTTTTTCATAATCTGTATCTTTTAGGTGACATGCTTTAAAAACTCTTTTGGTATATGATCGCTGGACTTTTTCAATAATATGCTTATCTTTAATCATATATGGGTTCCAAACAGCACTTGCATACTCTACAGTGGGACGTACAAAACTTTTATATGCAGTGAGATAATTTTTAACAGATTGTGATTTGAAACATCTAAATATTAAATTTCCAGTTTTCATAGCTTTACTGGCTATTTTTTGACAATGAGATGTAAATTTTAAATCATCACTCATGTAAACCCCTAAATCTTTAACTATTTTAGTTTTAGGTAATTTCTTATTATTTAAGTAATAATCCATCTGATTTTTTTTGTTTAGACAGTTGATATGAAATACTTCACACTTATTTTCTGATAGGCTTAGTTGCCAATTTTTTGCCCATTCAGAAATTCTGTTCAGATCATCTTGTAATTTATTTCTATTGTCATTTACTTCAGAAAAACTTGTGTAGACTTTTGCATCATCAGCAAAAAGTCTAATTTCAGAGTTTTTAACACACTCAACAATGTCATTGATATAGACTAAAAAAAGGAATGGTCCAAGTACTGAACCCTGTGGTACTGAACTAGTCACTTCATATGCTGATGAAATAGTATCATTTATTAAAATTTTCATTTTACGATTTGTCAAAAAGGCTTCTAACCACTTTAAAAGTTTACCAGAAACACCATATTTACTTAGTTTGTACAAAAGCTTTTGATGTGATACAGTATCAAAAGCTTTTGCAAAGTCTAAGTAAACAACATCTACTGATTTTTTATCCTGAACAGCTAGAGTCCAATCATTATAAGAATCCAGGAGTTGTGTAACTGTTGAGCTTTTATCTTTAAAACCATGCTGCAGATTAGATAATATATTTACAAAAAAGATAGAAAGCTCATACTTTACAATTTGCTCCATTATCTTGCATGAAAAACATGTAAGTGAAATAGGACGATAGTTTTCTTTTTGACATTTGGAACATTTTTTATGTGCTGGGGTTGTTAAAGCAATTTTCCACTCATGTGGCAGGTCACCCGAGTTAAATGATTTTTGAAATATTTTGGAAAGAGGTTCTGCTACTACTTTTGCTAAACGTTTTAAAAACAATGCCGGTATGCCATCAGGGGTGCGTGACAGTTTATTTGGTAGTTTTTTAAGAAATTTTAAAACATCTTTTACTGTGAAGTTTATATTTTCAAGAATTTTAACATTTTTTGGCTCAAAATATGGAAGTTTATTATTATCTTTAGTGAAAACAGAACTAAAATATTCTCCAAAAATTGTAGCTTTTTCTAAATCTTCAGTGGCAAAAGTGCCATCTTCACAAAGAATTGGCGGAATAGATTCTTTGGATTTGAGATTTCTGTTAATATACTTAAAAAAATAACCAATGTCACAAGATTTAAGGACTTCCTCTTCTAATTCTGAATTAAATTTTTTAACACTGTCTGAATAATCTTTTGAAATTTTCTTAAATTCATCTTTAAAATTAATATTTTTTGATCTACATTTCCACAACTTTCTTTTTTTGTTCTGAAGCTTAATAATATGTTTGGGGTATCGGCATTTCTTTTTGGTATATTTTTTATTTTTATTTACCATTGGTACATGTAAAGTAATACTCTCAATCACTATATTTACAAAGCAATCCCAAAGTTCTTGAACTGTTATGAGATATTTAAATTTGATGTCCCAGTTTATAGAAGCAAGAAACATAGCTATTGACTTGTAATCAGCATTTTTGAAGTCAGGTACCAAAAGTTCAGTATTTTTATAAGAAATTGTTTCATTAAATAAACAAAGATTAATTTCACAAATTATTACACTATGATCTGAATTTCCAAAATTAGGGGCTAAATGCACTTTATTAATCATTTCTGGGTCGTTGGTTAGAACCAAATCTAAAAAATTATTACCACGGGAAGGTTCAGAAACAACTTGGGAAAACCCTAATTCTAAAAATTTTATATAGTACTTATTTTCATTTTGCGAGTTGCTAGTTATTAGGTTAAATTCACTCCACCTAATACCAGGAAGGTTTAAATCGCCTATTAATAAGGTTGTATGTGCATGATTTGTTGTATAGTATTCAATCAAATTCAATAAATGAGAGTCATCTTCAGCTTTTATGTTTGGAGGTCTATACAAATTTATCAGACGAATTTTATTACTTGAGATAATAAGATCAGATATTATAATGTCTAAGTTATTAAATTTATGGTTGATTGTAATTTCATTATATTTTATTTTGTTGTTAATTAACGTAACAACACCTCCACCCTTACCTAGATATTTATCTTTTCTCAATAAACTAAAGTTACTATCCTTTACTATTAGCTGATTTGGAATTTCAGAATGAAGCCAGGACTCCTGTACTAGTATCACATCAGGCAAATTATAATTATTATCAGCACCTGTAATTAAGAGCTCAAACTCATTCAAAAGATTTAAAAGAGATCGTGAATTAAAAGAAATTATTTTAAGTGTATTGAAGTTTTTGTTGTATTTGGTTTTGAGATTGTTTTTGCAACTGGGTCGCGTTTTATCCTATTTAGAAGAATTGCAGGTTAAGCTCTTAATTTCAAGTGTGCATTGCTTGTCTTGATCATATAGGTAAGGGTCCCCACAGTCACTATAACGGATAAACACATTTCTGTCTTCAGCTCGCAACTGCTTAGCTTTCGCAAGCATAGCAGATTGTTCCTCGCGTTGCTCAGAGGTAAGAGATGGTCTGACAAAAATGTCCTTGTACAACGCAGATCTGCGCAGCTTACCATTAGAACGAGAGAATTTGTTGCGCATGGTGTTGCTGAGAAAACGAACTTTCAGAAGCCTAGGCTTCCCATGAATTGTTTTTCCAATACGGAAGCAATCAACGACTGCAGCGTTTAATTCACCTGTGTCGTTGATTGCTTCTTGTACCAGTTTTTCAACTTTCTTCTGATCTTCCTGGGGGTTCGCGGACTCCTGGAGGCCAGCAATTACAGCCATCGTTGAATGTTCACGAACTTGTTCGGCTTTCCGCATTCGGTCCTCCATCCAAGGCAAAAGTTCCTGGATAACTTTTGAACAGATTTTGGCAATCATGTTCTCATCCATGCCGCCCGAGGTCTTTGTCATGGCATCTTCCAGTTTTTCTACACGGGTCAGCAGGTCGTCTCGCTCTGCCACTAATTCTGTTACTCTGGCTCGAAGTTGTTCATTCTCCGTTTTTTCTGAGAATTTCCGGGTGTGATGTGCCATGGTAGGTCAGTCTTAGTTAATGGGTATATAACCAATTACCTTTTTAAACTTTACAAATGGGTATATAACCAAAGGACTTTTGTCCTTTGGACAAAGTCCAAAGGACTTTTGTCCTTTGGACAAACCTTTGGGAAAGGCCAAAAGGATGTCCCTTGAAAAAAAACAAAAGGGGCTTTTGGCAAAAAGGAACAACCCCCCGCCGGGGGGGGGGCGGGGGATTCCTTCTGCGGATTTGTAGTGGAAAGAACCAAAAGGGTTAAAATGCATTTGCAAACAGCATTTGTTTCATGATGTTTCAAAAATTTAAATTTTTCTAATATACCAAAAAAATTCTTAAGTTTTTAAATAAAATGTTTATAAACAATAAAACAACATTTATTATATGTAACTCTTAATTTTTATTATTTACTTTGTTTTATTTGGTTTTTATTGTTTCAATTTATCATCTTGTATTTGAAAGGTTAATTTTATTTAAAATATAAGTTACGTATAAATGGTTTGCATATTTTTTTTATTTTTGTCATAATTTACAATATATTAAATCCCATCAGTAAAATATATCAAAAGGCCTATCAGTAAAATATGCTAAGAAAAACAAAAAATGTTAATGTTAGAAACATACCATAACTAAAAAGAACGTTCACGCATATAGGCCGATTACTTTGTGTTATATCCAATTTTGGCCAAAAAACAGGCCTGCAAAAAACTTGAATCAAAGCAAGTAGCATCAATGTTTTTTCTAGCTTTAATATAGTTTTCAGGGAATCGTAAAGGCTGGTATACACCGAAGTGAGAAGTGAAAGGTAACAAAACATTCACACTGGTTTGACAAGTGACAAGCCTTTTGACACCAGAGCAACAGACGGTATCAACGTCCTGTAAACGCGTTGCTACTTGTCACTATTTATTCCTGTGTGAATTCGGTTTATCTGTGTATGGTTAGCAAAACCAATCTGCTCTTTATAGAAAAACCAGCCAAACCTCACTACATCTTTGTATACCATATCCCTGCACCAGGCGATAAGACCGCGCGAGCCATTTGGGGCGACACCAAAGAAACACCAGCAGAAAAGAAACTTAAGGTTAGTTTATGGTGCAGTGGCAAGACATTTGTCTTGAGTATTAAGAAGTCCCGAGACCCAATCAAGACAAGACAAATTCGAATCAAGACTAGCTATACTGTACCAATATATATATATATATGTTATTTGGTATTACCATTATTATTGCCAAGTTAAATCGATCTTACATTATGCCCCTTAGTGCAAAAGAAAATGACTAAATATGCAAAGTCACGTCGCGTGAAGTGATGAAAAATTCAAACTAAAAAAATTTGATCAAAAATAAATTTTAAAAACAGTTAAAACATTGTTAGTTTTTCACCACCGCTTAGTTTTCCCAGCAGAAACTACATTTGCAGTATCGATTTTTCATGAGTAATCCACATTAATAATCAAAATCAATCAAAGATGATTTTTTTATTCAAAAGATATTACTTATCAAAAAACTTTTTTCTGCGAGGGTACAACAATCCTTTATTGTATGTATAAACTGTCATAGCCTTTTCAAACTCATGAAATAAAGTGCATCACTGTTTTTGGGATCAATAGTAAATCATTTTATAGTTTGCTACTTTTATTTCTCCTTTATTTGGGCTCTAAATTAAGACCAACCTGTTTTAGGTTGAATTTTTAGAAGACGCCGAGCCCAAAAAAGAAAAAGAGGAAAAAAAGAGTAAGAGCGATAAGGAGGACAACAAGGATGAAAAGAAAGAAGAAGAAAAAAAGTCAAACCAAGATGACGAAAAGAAAAGTGACAAATAAAAACATTAGAAAAATAAAAACTTGGCCCGTTTTACTAATGCCTACTAATTTTTTTATGAATAAATGTTTAGTAAAATGTAAAATAATATTAATATATTTATAAAAACTTACACCAGCCTTCATTGAAACTACCTACTACTGAAAAATTGAATTAAAAATTACAGCTTAAACTTCATAAAAACCTTTTAAAAATAAAAACTAGCTTTGAAAAATGCTCTAAGAATAGAGCAGGAAAAAAGGGCGATTTTTCCCCTGGGGGTATGTTTAGACAGAAAAAATTTGGAATAGTCTGGAAATTTTCATTTGGTTTGGCCAGCTGCTCACTGAATAAAAATTTACCGTGTGGCCATTGCGGCCTAGCCCACAACCGGAGGGTATTCGTCCCACGGTATGGTGACTTCCAACCAAAAGTAGGTCTAGGGACTAGATGTGAGATAGGTTGTGTCTATTTTATGTATTCAGTAAATCATATACTAATCTTTATTTATTATAGGAAAGAACACAAGAAATGAAAGATCAAGAGGATTTTTATTTAGGTCAAAGTAAATAGGCTTGCCTAGGTTTGAAGGTCTATTTTCTGTCCACAGCCCATATATCAAGAGCGTCGATGCGCAACCGCACTTTCAAGTACCTTTCATAGACATTTAATTTCCCCTAGACAACCTACAACGGGGATTACGCCAAATAAGGTAAACTAACCTTTAGTTATTTTACACTATCCTATCATATCTTACCTCTATTTTTTGATCTTTTTATGCTATCTAACTATCATATTATTATTTAATTTACCTTAAGTTATAATTTTCTTTTTTGGTTATTTCTTTTTCAATATTAGTATATATTATTCTCATACAGAATGTAAAACTCACATCTGCTCCCTAAAATCCTCTGATAGAGGTGGGGCCTTCGACTAACATTCTACATCAACAACAGTGCCGACATAGGGTGGTAGGCGGCAATATGGAATAATAACCATCGCCGGCCCGCTTCAGCTATAAAAAAAATTGACACCTGTGTAACACAAAATAACTACAAAAGGCAAAGTGGCTCAAGGAAAACCTAGTTAAAAACAAAAAACGCTTATTTTGTCCGGTAAAAAAGTTAATGTCAAGTTTTCAGAGAAAAGCCACTAAAAAACTCCAAAAACTTAAAATAACTACTCGCATAAATTCAAATTTCGCTTTTTTCTCTACTTAACAGAAGTACACAGTTGCGAACATCTTTTGAGACATCAATCTTACTAAAAATCATAAAAAACCTGCCAAAAAGGCACCAAGTTGACTTGGCCCCAGTTTACTTGGAAAGGTACTGATTCACACTTATAACAAAACGTCCTTTGGACAAAGTCCAAAAAACAAAAATCCTTTGGACTTTGTCCAAAAGACAAATACAGCGTAAAAATGTCTTTTGGACGTTGTCCTTTGGACAAAGTCCAAAGGACAAAATCCAAAAGACAACGTGTTTATACTTTTTGCCCTTTGGACTTTTCTCTTTGGATTTTGTCCTTTGGACTTTATCCAAAGGACAAATTTTAAGTAGCATTCATCCTTCGTCCACAGGAAAGAGTTAAAAAGACGTTTTGGATTTTCTAAAATTGTCCTTTGTACTTTGTCCAAAGGACGTTTTGTCATAAGTATGAACCAACCTTTACTCTTGCATTTTTATTACACTTTTTTTGGGTTTTTATCTGAGACATGTCCTGAAAGTTTTGTTTAGCTGATTATAAGTTTTGATTTTCCCCGGTGAACTCTCAGAAATAAATATTTTTGATTGTATTAAAAGAAAAATTTTCTGTAGTGTATATTTTGCTGAATTTTAAGGCTCCGTTTGTACTATTTCACTAAAGTAATATAATTCGGATGCCCATATAGGAAAATGGTATTTTTTTATTATTTTGTTGCTTTTATAAGAGTTTAAATATTAATTTAATAGTTTTGTGACGGATTTGTTTTAATAGTTTTCTACAATCCGATTTAATATAAGATTTTTTTTTAAAACATCTTTCGGTTTTTGGTGGAAAATTTATTTTTAAAACAGTATATCTTATTGCATGTGAGGGCATGCGTCTGGGGCGTTTGTCGGCGTCTTTTGCGATTGTACAAATCTGACACCCTTTAAAACTAATACCCTTATTATTAACGTACACATTTTAAATTGGCGAATACTCTCTAGTAGATAAAGCTAAAGAGATAGCTTTGTTTTTTTAACTTTTGTATCATTGGTGCTGCAAAAGGACAAAAGCCACGGGATTTTTTTGTCACGCATCGTTGAATCAAACATAATTAAAGAACATGGTAAATATTTTAATCCATCTTTTTTGTATTACTATTACTCTATAATGCTATTATACATTAAAATCCACCGCCTTTCTGATATTAACATATAAAACTTAACAAATTAACTTATCAAAAAGTGCAGCGAATGGCACGAATATATGCAATCTAATATTTTTCATCCAGCTTTCCAGTATTGATTTATTGATAAAAACAATGATATTGTAAAACTCACATATTCTGTTTACCAATTAAAGAAATCCTAGCGTTAACAAACAATGTTTTCATGCCTTGAAAAATGCGCCATGAAAAGTCGAGCGAAAAACGAACGATTTTACCCCGAGTATAAAACATAAAAAAAACAATAAAACCCATAAAAAACCTTAATCATGGATCTTATTTTAATCATAATTTAAATATGCCCATTCTTCGTTTTATTTTTAAACAAACTAAGAATGAGCATATTTAAATTCTGATTATTAAAAATATTATCCATAATTAATGTTTTTTGTAAGTTTTACCACAATAACCTAAGTTTAGGAATTTTATTATAATTTAAAAAAATTAAGATTAAAGATAAATTCTATTAGGGTGAAAATAGATGAGTGGTAAAGTAATCACTCGTTTTATCAAGTGAAGAGGAACACATGACGCAACTCAATAATAATTGGTTACATAACCGCTGAAAACTTTTTTTAATTTTTTTCCGCTCCCGGGTTTATTGTTTATTTCTTCCTGGCGGAGACTCGCTACGCCCTTAATTTCAGCCTGGAAGGCTAGCTTTAGTTAGATGAAACTTGCAATTTGCGGAATTTTGCTACCAAAATTTAACGAAAATCAACATTTGGAAATGCATTTCGCAAGCCCCATTCTCACTAGGATTTTACCATCAATCTTAGTCGAATACGGGTGTCATTGGTACTAGGGTAGTCATTTAATTTTGGCACTTTTTTGTTTTTCCGATGTAACTTTTTACTGTATGGCCCGATTTTCATGTTTGATAGCTCATTTTGAAGCTTTTACAATACTGCGTTGCGTCACAAAAGTTTCACTGTACGAAATTATTTTTTTTTACTTAATTAAATCAGTTTTTAAAAAAAATGGAAAATTGCCGAAATTAAATATGTGCATTTAATTTCAGCACTTTACAAACAATCGATTGTTTCTCAGTAAAAAAACCATCATTTTTAAAAATTTAAAAGCCTATCATTATCTTCAGACAGTTTTCTTTAATTTAAGCTTCTACTTGTTGTTCAACGTGTAACTGGCAAAAAATTACAGCTAGAATGTCAAATGGTATCAAAATGAGCTAAATTTGGGAAAAAAGTGCATTTAATTTCGGCACTTTTTAAAAGGACCCTCTTAATCGAGTTTAAGTGCAGTGCTATGACCCCTACACATAGCAACGTTGTCTTTTAACTATTTACAACTACAATTTAACACCCGACCACTCAATTCAATCTGTTTTTACCTACAGCAATATGTGTGTCGAAATTACACTATTTTATTTTATAACGATTGCTCACCACAGACACAACGTAGAACCATGGGGACTAAAAATTCGGAAAATAGACTAAATTTTACCAGGACAGTTTAATTTTAAAACCAATTTACTGCATAATCATGAAATGCCCATGTTTTAAAAACGAGTAACAATTTTATTTTTTATAAATCACACAATTTCACATGAAAATATCATAACATAACAAATAAAAACTTACGACAGTCATCTACACATAATTAGCTCTCATTTGAGCCATTAAACGTCGTATTCCGTCCAGGATTACCAAAGATATAGTCCAAAATCAAAAATGCCGAATTGGGAAAAGTGCCGAAATTAAAGGCACTACCCTATGGTTGAATTATATTTGTCTGACGCTGAAAATTAGAATGCAGATATGAAGGGACCAATTAAAATTGTGCGGTAATGACGTGTGTTTTTTTTTTTTTTTTAAACAATAAGAACGCAGAATTTTTTTAATTCCATCTTTTCACAAAAAATACAATTATTAACAAACTTTAGCCCTTAAAAAATTTACATTTAGGTTACTAATTAGGTAATTTAATAAATAGTTATTAAAATACAGTTTTTAATCTTTGTTATTAATCTGCTTTAGTGAAAAATTTTGAATTTTTTTGTTGTTAAATAGTCGATTCAATACTGCAAATCTCGCGGTCAGCTAGATTTTTTTGCCTATAAAGCTAAGGTTAAAATGCTTTAGTACTAAAGGTTTTTTTGGGTTTAGTACTAAAGCTAAGGCGCGGATAAACTAAAATTAGCTGGTAAAATCTCGGCAAAAGGTATAAGACCGGCAAAACGTTAGCTTTTGCCAAGAAAATAACAAATCATCAAAAATGTCTTCTCACAAAACCATAAACATTATTATTTAATGAGATTTATATCAGTAATAGGGGGAGGGGAGGTAGGCTGAAGTCCACATCTCCCCCCTCAACTTTAAAATTTTGGACCCCCCCCCCCCTTCTAGACAAAAATTGATTTCTCCTCAAAAAATTTTTAAATTTTTTAACCTGACTCCCCTTCAGTATTTTTAATCGGACACCTTAAAAGTATTTTGTTTTGAAAACCAGACCCACCCTCACCTTCTTCTAGATTTCAAAATTTCCCATTCCGGGTCTACTCCTTAAAAACCAGCGAGTACAGAAGGACTCTCTAGGATTCAAAATGAATTCAAAATGAAATTTACACCGGGTAAGCAACCACGCGAACCCCCCCCCCGCCCCCTTTGGCTCGCAAAACTATACTCACTTGGAGTTGAGTATGCTATTTTTACTTTAAAAATAACATAAAGTGAGTTATTTAAACAATAACGCTAATTATAATAATGAAAACGAATTTTGGTTTCAAAATGCTGTGAGTATGGGGTTTTAAACCTGGTTCACACTACATCACTTAAGACATATGACGTAAAACTTATGACGTATACTTATGACGTATGACGACACTTAAAACGTATGACGTAAGATGTCTTAGTTGTTTTTCGCAATAAAAACAATTTATTTTCATTGCTAAAATGGCAAGTTTTCTTATGTGTACTATGTGTAAATATTCCACACACTTGATTTCAGCATGTTTTAGCTTTTTCATCGTGTAAAAACAAAAAAATATGTTTGTGCGTATATGTTTTTCCAAAAATCTTTAAAAAACTCAAAAAAAGAAATTAGTTTATGATAAATATAAATTATAATAAAAATTATAAATTTTAAAAATAAGTTTTAGAAATAAGATTAAGAAAAATTT
Source organism: Microlaimidae sp. YZB2_3 (assembly GCA_030248175.1). NCBI lineage: Eukaryota > Metazoa > Nematoda > Chromadorea > Desmodorida > Microlaimidae > Microlaimidae sp. YZB2_3. Next base: position 11,121 of record JASAMX010000597.1, read on the forward strand.
AATAGTTTGGGTTATGAGAGAAAATATTAGTGATTAGTAAAGAAAAAAAAAAAAAAAGAAAAAAAAAAATATGTTTGTGCGTATATGTTTTTCCAAAAATCTTTAAAAAACTCAAAAACTCATAAGAAATCTTAAGCTTCCTCTTATTGATAAATTATATGAATGTCCCTGTGTCCTGTATAACTAAAAATGTCTTATCAAGGTATTTTCTGAAAAATAAGTTTTTATAGAAATGGCACTCAAGTATTCAAGGGAAAACATTTACAATTAATGCTTTTTGTCGGTTTTATCCTGCACGCAGACAAATATTCGGCAGGTTTCGGAAGGTTTTTCTTCAGTTGTTTTCAAACTAGAAATTTAAAAAAGCTCAAAATTGACATTCAAATTAGAAATTAAGTAAATTTCGAAAAAAATTTATAAATTTTTTGTCCTTCAAATCAAATCAAATAAGTTTATTTTTAGCAAATTTAAAAAAAAAACTCAAAGCATAAAAAGTATAGAAAATGTATGGGTATCACAATGAAAACATTTAAGATTATGAAAAATAAAAATCACAAAACAATTAAAATTAAAGTAATATATATATCTATGACAAAAAGTAGAAAACATATGAGTACTAGCACAAACATAAGAAAAAATTAGAAGAAATAGTATTAACTTAAAGCAACAGATTAAAGTTTAAGGAGATACAGAAAGACAATAATATGAAAATGAGAAGAAACACATATGTTTTGTTGTTTTGCGATCCAAAAGCAACACAATGTGTTGTGTATAACATAAAAGGAGTATCTTTATTTGCTAAAAAACGGCTCAGTAGGCCAAAGCTTTAGAAAAAGCTGTAGCACTGATACTGAGCACCACACTAAATACTATCAAAAATTTATTGCCTGCCTAAATTTTTTAAGTGACTTAGCAGTAACTTGGGAGGAGTTTAACTTATTCCAACTAGAAATGGCACGATTTGGAAAACAAAATTTTCTGGCATCAATCCTACTATTTTCAACTTGAAGTTTAAATTTGTGACCTCTGGTTTGATTAATATTGAAAGAGAAAAAATCTTTTGATTGCAGACTTGTTTTATTATTAATTATTTTATAGATTTGGCATAAGTCTATTTTTGTTCTTCGTTCAGAAGTTTTTCAAGTTTTAAAAAAGCCAACCTGTTTTCATAGCTGGAGTATTTAAGACCACAAAATTTGAACAATCTTCTCGTATAACTTTTTTGAACATTCTCAATTATTTTAATGTCTTTTATCAAATGAGGGTTCCAAACCACACTAGCATACTCTACCATTGGCCGGACATAAGATTTATATGCTCTTACCAAATTTTTGACAGACTTTGCTTTGAAAGTTCTAAAAATTAAAGCTGAGCGTTGCATAGCTGCGTCAGCAACTCTTTCACAGTGATGTGAAAACTTTAAACTTTGAGACATATAAACTCCCAGGTCTCGAACAGTTGTAGAGTTTTTTAGTGTTTGATTATTAATTGAATAAGTTTGGTTTAAAAGTTCATTAGATGGTCTAATATGAAATGTTTCACACTTATTTTCAGCAAGTGTAAGCTGCCAATTTTTTTTTTTACCATTCTGCTATTTTATTTAAATCTCTTTGAAGCATAGCAGATTGTAATTTAATGTTTTCTTCATCATACGTAGAAAATTCAGAGTAAACTTTTGCATCGTCTGCAAACAGCTTAATCTTGAAATTTTCTACACAGTCTACTATATCATTAATATAATTCAAAAATAGTAATGGTCCTAGCACTGAGCCTTGAGGAACAGAACTGGTAACTTTGTAGGGCGAAGAAACAGACTTGTTTAGAACTACTTTTAGTGTCCTGTTAGATAAAAACGCTTGAATCCAGTTTAAAAATTTTCCAGTAACTCCAAATTTTTCAAGTTTATATAGAAGTTTTTGGTGAGAAACAGTGTCAAAGGCTCTAGCAAAGTCCAAATAAATGACATCTATAAATCTCTTGTTTTTTAAAGCTAAAGTCCAATCATAGAGTGTTTCTAATAATTGCGTGATTGCTGAACTTTTGTCCTTAAAACCGTGTTGTGACCTGGACAGTAATTTTTGGAAAAAAGAGAAAAGTTTATCACGCACAATAGTCTCCATTGTTTTACAGGAGAATGAGGTTAATAAGATTGGTCTATAGTTTTGTTTTCTATTTTTTAATTTTTTTTTTGAAAATTGGGATAACTAATGCTATGAGCCAGTAATTTGGAAGTTTTCCTGTTTGAAATAAAAA
>JASAMX010000598.1:0-15164 GCA_030248175.1 Microlaimidae sp. YZB2_3
TTAGAAAATAAAATAAGACAATATGTATTATTAATTTACCAGTTTTATTGATAATTGTTTCAGTCTTTTCTGGCATTTAGTTTTTGTTTTGGTCTTGGTAAGAGCTTAATGCTGTTCTATAATATAAGACGTTTTTAAAAACGTTTTTTTGGCTTTTGATTTAATTTAATTTTTTTATATTTCTTTCTTTTTCTTACAGAAAAAAATGTTTTCTATTTTATAGCATGATTCTTTGCAAAAATTTGTTTTAATGCTACTAAACATAATTATTTACAAATTAACATGTTTTTTTTTTGAAACGTTTGTTTTGGTTTTTGCGGAAATTTCCGTCTTTTAATACATTGTATTCAATGTCATTTAAAAAATTATGTAACTTAACATATCTCTTTTCATATCAAAAATATTTGAAAATCATGTCCAGGCGACGCTTCATAAAAGAAATGTATGTGGAAGTGTAAGGACCATTTAAAATTGTGTGGTTTTGTCATTAAAAAAAATAATTGAAACTCACAAGCAAATAACTTAACTAAGGCTATTAAGCTATTGTGGCGAAGTGTGTGGTAGGTTGTATATTTTTTTGATGCTTTTTGCTGGTGTACTAGGGTTGACATTCCGCCGTGGTTCAAATTAGTTAGTTTACTGTTGAGCCAGTTAAAACGACCAGTCAACTAACCGCTAGACAAGAGATAATTTAACCCTCTGTTGAAACCTCTAGGCAATGGTTTTATAAAAATTTAAATTGAGCATTAACCTGTCTTTGACAGTTCAGTCAAATATTACCAAGTCCTTTAAAACTTCAGAAGGCCAAGATTATCTGAAAATAAAAGCGGTCAGTTGGCCGAAAATTGTTAACTCTCCCGTGAAACCTTACAATAATGGGTTATGAAAAAGCCTTGGAGATCTTGGTATCAGGCCGAAGCTAGGCTTCAACACCACAAAAAGTTATTCACAGAAGTTGCTATTGGTGAGAGCTTCAATCAATCAACTGATGAACCTGAGGGGATAGCCGTTGGACAGTTAAGATTGATTGGGCGAAACATTAAAACTACTAGAGTGTTTTTAGTGGGAAAATAGGAGGTTTTGGAAGCTTGGGGTTGTAGCGACAGTGTAACAAATATTCTGTTGTCAATGTTGTTAAAAAAGTTTTAATGTGTTGGCATCCAAACAAGAGATTATATAATTTTATTAAATAAAACACAATAAGTTTTAGATAATTTTAGAAGTTACAAATACAAAACTGTCTCTGGTATATTGTTGGGCAAAGATATAAATATAAGAAACACACACTTAAAACTACTCATGTTGCATATACTTAAAGTTATGTTTTGACTAAATAACCCATAGCAAACGCATAGTAATACATGTTTAATAAGTTTAATGCAACACATGTATTAAATAAGAATTTGTAATACAAAATAATTTTAATATGTGTATCGGCCGCAGCAAAAAAGTGCTACACTGAACGATTAAATTTTTAATGATATAACCATTTTAAACCAGCTGTTAAAATTTTAAAACAAGCAAATAATAGCATGGGAATTAAGGGTATATCAATAACTATACAAAGAGCAATAAACAAAATTGTAGCAATTTTACTGATGCAAATACTTGGTAATAAAGATTTTAGAAAGCCCAAACCAAAAATGGGAAATGCATAAGCATTTGAACAAGAATATGATTTCTTACAAATAATATTGGTAACATTGTTTACTGCGTCTGTTTTTACATAAGCTAGTGTGGCATTTAATTTAAAATTTGTTACACCTGCAGGACAATGTACACTACAAGTTTCATCCACGTGTGCATAATTAAAAGATAATATAACCTATGATAATACTTCTTTTGCTTGACAATTTAACTAATGATTCACAGTTAATGTGTGCGAGAGCACTCCCAAAATCCGTTTTACAAGTGAATTCCAAAGTGGCCCCAGATAAGCAACTAAAACAACCGCCAAAAAATTTTGGATATAAAGTACATATATTTTTCTGCACTTTAGTTGACAATCTCATTTGATCAAACCATAGTTGTAGTTCCAGTGATGACAAATGTTGATAATGCAAATTAAGATTTTTGCCTTTTCCGTTTATGAATATTTCATAAAAATGTTTTGGTAGTACTTTGGTTTTAAAAACAGATTATTTAACGTTTGATCATTACATTCACAGATTACGGTTTCTTCTTGGGTGTCACAGAAACATGTATTTATGGGAAATGTAAAATTAAACCGTTTTGCTTGATTAAAATTAGAACATTGTATTTGACCCACCGTTCCAGAAACTGCTTGACCAGCAGCTAAGGCAGATATCAAAATCGTTCGCTGTCCATCTGTAGGAAATTTATGTCCTGTGATTGGAGCAGGAGGAATTCCTGCTGATACTAGGGCAACTTTAACTTTATTTCATAAGAGTGAAGAATGCCCAGGATAAATAATAAAGGTTTTATTAAGTGGCTCTTTATTTTGAAAGAAAAATTTTGCAGTAACTTGAACTCTACACCTCCATATGGGACAATGAAATATTTCATACACCCTGGTCAAAATCTATTGCTCTAAACGGAAGGAATCCCATGCGCATCAAAGGACACCGTGCGCATAATGGGACGCCATTTAGGTCTAATAACGCGCCCGCGCCTTTCTAATAACCCGCCCGCGCGGCGTTCTTTTGGCCATTTTCGCACCTTCATTTTAAAGCCCTGTTTTACCGCTGCTCCTCCAACAACCTATCCCACAGAGCAAAACCTATATGACGTGATCACGAATACTATATGACATTTTAAAGCTAAAAAATTCTGAGGTGTAGGCTTTGGAGCTGGAAGGCTGCGGGTATATCCTGTAATATAAGCAAGCAACTGTACAATAAAAGCAGCCGCAGTCGGCAAAGCCGCAAGACTCAACACGATGGGTACTTATTATTTATTATTATTTGATTCACTTAATTCAGAAATTTTTGATGACAGTGACACGTCAGCGCATTTATTGTTAATGCATGAACCTGCATGTGAACATCTTTTGTGACTTTCCACCTAAAAATTAAATGATCTTGAAAAATATTCAGATTTAGGGGAGTACTTAAATCCAATATCATTTACTGTCAGGCTTAATGTGCCTATAGGATCATTATGTGGACCAGAAGTCAACAAACATGATTGTTGGTCTGCAGGGACGAGTTCCAATCTTGTTACTTGAGAGATTAAACAAGACATTAAACCTTGTTCATTAATTGTACACTGTGATTGATTAGCAGAAAAGGATATGCTTGTGGCGCAACTAGAACAGATTGTAATTAATACTGACAGAATAAGAAGCACAACTGTAAGAATTAATGCTCTGCTCAATCTAAGATTTACACAATTGGCTGTTTGTTGATCATTGTTAAAATTTTCTTGATTATTGTCTGAATTTAATCTAGCAACTGGAAGAAGACACCTTTCATAAACGTTCTGAAAAATTCCATGAGTTGCCTTTTTACAACAACAACAACATAGATAACTGAAGAACCAACTTATGTATAATGTAAAAGAAAATGTTTTCCACATTCCCCATAATATAGTTTTTAAAAATTTAATAATTTTGTAAAAACAAAAAATAAATATAAATACAATAATAAAAATCGCTGCAGCATGTGGCATGCAATGTTGGTTTCTTAGTAAGTTGAGGATTAAAGGAGCACTGTCACAAATCAAATTCCTATATCGCCCGAATCGGACTGCTCCTTTAATACCGAACCTACCTAACTCAAATTTGAGATTTGAAGTGCTCCACTACAAGGCTACAACATTTTTAAATTTCAGCTCGATTGGTTCAGTATTAAAGGAGCAGTCCGGGTTGGGCGATATAAGATTTTGATTTGTGACAGTGCTGCTTTAACCAACAATTAAAAGCTTCGCAAAATGGTTTTTTATCACAAAAAATTTCTAATTGATTGGTCAAATATCCATTTATCCAAATTTTTACTTTAAATTCATGTTTTACAAGAACAAACCTCTGGAGCAAAATATATTTTTGTTATTAGCTCAGGGTTGCTAACCTTTGGCAAAATGGTAGGACACATGCTTCAATAAGTCCAACTCCAGTTGTAGAGCGAATTTCCACACCTCCTTGGACACATTTAAGGAAACAGGTTACACAACTTGGGCTTAAATGATTGTTGGACTTGCTACCATAAAACTTTGTTAACACGTTTCACCAGGCTTTAATAGGGATTTTTTTGTTTTCACTGTTAAGATAATAAGCAATATCATTGTGGATAGAGTAGCAAAACCGTTTAGCGGAGTCATCGCATTGATGACTTTGGCAAAACGCTGTTGTTCCTGTCTTTTTATTTAAAGCATCTAAACTCAAACACTGAAACGTCTCATGAGTGGCTTGTAACTGTACCACCTGCAGGTTTTGTACAAATTGAAGAGAACCATCATATAGCATTATTTAATACCATTTGTCAAATGATGGTTTTGAATTACAGTTTGAGGACGGTTTAAGTGAACATACATTGGGTTTATCAATTTTCAAAGCTTCCACAATATTAAAATCTACAGAAGGAACAGTTCTATTAAAATGAGTAAATTTGGTTGCCCAAGCAGGACATGGACATTTGACATCACAAAAGCCACGATTGTTCAGTTGTTGGGCAGTTCCACAAGTCTTGTACATCCAACAAAAGTTACCATGTTGCTTTTGACGGTAAACTACAATTCCACTGTTAGAACATGTTTCAAATTCCATAAATATTAAGTTTGGCCCAAATATGCATCTTATTGTTTCAGTGAGAGGCAAAAAAAATATAAAAACTAACAATATTGACAAAAACAAATGTGCCTGTTTCATTTGTATTCTGCCAACTCTTGAGAACAAAGTAGTTATTTGTGTTGTTTTCGCCTTGTCTGAAAGTTCCAATCGATACAATTGACTTGACCTTATGAACTTTTGTTTTGAAAGGAGTTTTATTTGAGCAGATCGTATTTTTCCATCAGTGCTTTTGATTGGTTCAATAACCTTTTCCATTGACAAAGCTCCTCTTGGAAGGTTTTCGTCTCCAAGCAAAACCATATCTCCTTTTGAAGGAGGTGGAAGATCATTGCTATATTTTAGATTATGCAATAAACTATTTTTTTCATAGAAGCGGCAGATATTCTTCTTTGAACAAAGTCCAAAAATTATCCAATAATTTTTGGTTTGATTTCCAAAGATTTATTAATTTTTCAGAAGGACTTTGATGAGGATTGAACTTCTTCCAAAGAATCTTCTTCCAAAGTTGGACAGCCAGGATTGCTGTATGGATTGAGGAAATACACTGGTCGTAATACTTTTGAAATTTCTTCTGATACAAAACTCAGTGGTCTTGTGTTAACCACTGCTTTTATTTCTGGCAGCAAAGTCATTAATTCTGGCACTGTTAAAAGTCGTCTCCCAACTGATTTTTAAAATGAGTTTTGACCAAGGCAACCATCCTTTCATAAAAACCTCCTTGCGAAGAAGCGTAAGCTGGAATTAATTTCCACTGGATTTTTTTCATTGAACAGTAAGAAATGACATCTTTACTTTCAAACACTATTTGCCAAGCTTTTTCAAGTGCTTGACTTGTCAATATAAAATTAGGCGCCTGATCTAAAATTATAATGTCAGGTCTGTCTCTGCAAGCTATAAATCTTCTGAAACAATCCAAAAATAGTGCAGCTGATTGATTAAACGCAATTTCGAGGGGTACATCTCTTACTACACAACAAGTAAAGAGTGATATTCAAACTTTGGTTGTCTCTGACCATATTTGATTTTTAAAGGGCCTATGTAATCAACCCCAGTGTTTTTAAAGGAGTTGATCTGTTTATTCGTTCTGCTGGCAAAGAAGGCATTACCGGAAGTCAATATGGTTTGGAAGTAAATTTTTTGCAAACTTTACAATTGTTTACAGTAAGTTTTACTGCCTGACGGGCTTGTAAAATACAGAATTCACGTTGTATTGCCAGTTAAGGTTTGATTTACACCGCAGTGAAGAAATATTTTATGATAGTGTCTGATCACAAGGGTTGTGAACCATTACTTTCTTGGCAAAAGAATAGGTGATCTTGTATTAACTGGTAAATCTGCATTTTCAAAACGTCTGTAACATCTTAATAAACCGTCAGAATCCATATTAATTCCATATTTATTGACCAGGTCGTTTTGTTTTGGAGCATCCACAAATTTTGCAGTTTCTGTTAAATGATTCTTTTGAATAATTTTTACCCAAAAAATTAGCGTTACCAGCATTGTTTTGCTGTTTTTGCAATCATCCTTTGATGGTATATTTTCACAAATAGTTTTCAGCACAGGATCTTTTTCTTGAATTTCTTTAGTCAGGTGATTCCATAATAAAATCTTGACTCTTTTTAAAACGCAAGCAGTAACTCCATTTCCAGTTTCAAAACAAAACGCCTTGGTCAATAAATATGGATTTTGACGGTTCTGACGGTTTGTACGTCTGGTCTGACACCTTTGAACATTGTCATTAGTTAACCTCGTACCCGTTATACCATGTTGTACATAAAATTTGTGTCAAATAAACAGTCAGAATTCCGACGGTTCAGAATTCTGATGTGCCTTGTAACATATGTGCCTTGCATGTATATTTGTGCCTTGTAACATATATGTGCCTTGTAACATATGTATATAAAATATTTTGGTCTGAACTTGTCCTTTAAACACCTTTCAAGCACCACAAAACATGTCCAACGCTAACCAAACCGCCTTTAACCTTTAATCTCTCAGTTAAAAAATAATAATAAAAGTAATAAATAATTTACAAACATAGCAATTTAAAACCTAAAAACAATGAAATTAAAAAAACAAAAACACAATGTACTAAAAAACAAGTTAACATCATGTTAATATAAACTACACAATAACCTGTATACTCGCGTCCAAGTTTGTTTTTTTCCTCTTCAATTAAATTAATAAAATTAGTACAATTAATATAAACATATCTGTGCATAACAACCGGTAAACTTGCTCCCTTTCATCCTTTGGTATGTTTTAGTGTATATGCCTCTCCCTTTAATATTGCCACGCCTACTCTTAAATTTTAATTTTTAATTTTTAATTTTTTATACTTCATCACAGTCTTTTGTAATATAATATAAGCCACTAACAGCTCATTTATGCATAATAATGGCGTCATTTGTGAGTGTACCACCAGTGTCCATAATGACAAAATTCAAATTGAGGGGGAGATCTCCCTCCCATAAAACAACCAATCATCGTCCTCTCTCCCTGCCAATCGACCAATCATCATTGAGGTATGCACACGGCCGTTAAAATCAATAGGGTCACACGCCTAGTTAACTGGAGCCCTTCACTTTCTCTTTTCATTGAAATACTAAACAGCTTTTTCTCCAAAATCCTCTCTTCTTCTTAGTAAGGAGAGTTCAAAAACTTTTTGGCGATTAAATTATTACTTGTTTTTGCTCAACAACCCAAGGTTTTTGAGTTTAAAATTCAAAAAACTATACGAGAAAGTGTACTGCACACAACCGGCAGGGTCGATTAGATATCGCACAAAGTTACACCTTACCTAAAACATTCAATGCTTCATTTGCCATCCCTGTAACGGTAACCATGACCTTCCCCTTTTTTAAAGCTGCCATTTCCCAAAGTATTAATTACCTTGTAGCTTTGGGCTATTTTTAGCCCTGGCATATACGGTACCCTACGCAGTTAAGTCCCATAACTGCCAGTCCCATGAGGTCCCAAGACCTTGTGCATGATTTCTTGTGTGTATTACTTCGTTCGCCAACTTTCGTGTTTGCTCTAGGTTCTTGGCAAACTCAAAAACAAACTAAAAACTACTCGATGCATAAAAATTTCGGAATGCATAAGGATTCTAGGATTATAAAATAAAAATACCCAAACAATACGTGAGAGTCACATTTTTACATTGTACAGACCAGTGATTTCATAAAGTTTTCTCAACATTTTTGCCGTCACTTCATATTTTTAACAAAAACATCGCCGATTTTTTGTACGGGAAACGCAATATTTCGACAAATACTACATCAATATTAACGATCAAGGTACCAAATTAAAGTAGAAAGTAGCAACTTTCTTCGAGCGCATAATTTGTAACTTAAATTTTTATACCTATTGAGCAATCTTTCACGTAGAGAATTTTCAAAAAACGCCATTTTGGGGGCATCATAACTCTTGAACCACTGGATATATTTTGTTAAAAAAATTTTTGTGGGTTATTGGGGACAGGAATAAGGTTTTCACAAAAAAATATCAAAATCAAAGACAAAAAGTTTGACTTCGTACCGCACTTTTAAACATGAGATATTCAAAAATGGATTTTTGTGTGACACATACGCCGTATGTGTCATTTCCGCCCTTGTCTTGTGAAACTTCAGTTACACATGTTAAAAATTTTTTTTCTCGCTTCATTGTCAGTCTTATTGTGTGACGAATACCACGCCAGAGTTGATTTTGGAGGGTTAGGAGATTAATTTGTGTATTTCTGGCTAAATTTTTTCAATTAGATATAAATTTGGCTGTGTAAAAATTTCTAGCGCCTGGTTGTATTTTCACTTCTACTTTAGATTTTTTTTTATTTTTTTCATGTTTTATTGTTTATCAATAATGGTATTGTTTTAATTAAAAAAATACTAATTTAAAACAACACAAAAAAAACTTGATTTTGTTCTAAACCTGAGTAATACCTAACATAATCATTTCGGCACAGCATAAAATCGCCGAATCGTGCAGTAACTGATTAAAGTCAAAATGTAGAAAGAAAAAAAAACACAAAAATATTTAATGCAAAATTATTTTCTTTTTGCTATTAATTTGGATTTTTACTATTTGAAAAGTTTTTTTGACGGAAAACAATATACAGTTAAAATAATTTCCAATAAATTTCAGTATATTTCCATTTTTGTAAATAATATGCAAAGAACGCACTACAATTATAAATGAAAGCACTCACTTGAACTTGACGCAATAATTATCTGTTTCTTTTTTAAATTTAAAAATTTGGTATTTTCGAAAGCAAAAAATTAACTTGTCTCTATAATTATTTTAATTATTAGTCTTAAATTTTTTTGAAGTACATGTCAATTTTTTTTCATGCAAACATAGACCTATAAATTAACTGTATAAATAAAAATACTTATAAATATAATAGAGTTAGATAAATTAAACAAAATCAGAAAAAATATCGGTTTCTAATAAACTTTGTAAAAAGTTTTAATCAATTGAGTATTTTAGATAAGCTAAAAATTTAATGCTTATTTAAATTAAAATTGTTATTTGATTCCTCGGGTGTATAAATCAATAAATCTAATTTTCGAAAGTCTTGAAAAAGCCGATTTTTCCTTTGTTTAATTGAGTAAGAATGCTTTGGTATTCACCCAAAAAATTTATTTTATTTGGAAACAAATTTTTAGCAACTCCAATACTGAGAATACAAGATGGGATTTGGGCGTAGAAATTTACGATAAAACGTGTGACCGGTTTCGATTGTCACCAAACGTTCTCAAACAAAATAAAATAAAATAAATAAATAAATTTTATTTTATGGTGTTTGAGAACGGTTGGTGATAACCGAAACCGGTTAGGATAACTGACTTAATTTCGGCCACCTTTTTTTATTTTTTTAGATAATTTTTTGTGGCTCTTCTAATCGAGCCAGGATTTGGTCTAAAAATCAAACGACAGCTGTTTTTGTTATTCCAGTGAAAAATTTCAATGTTTCTGCTACACTTAAAACTCAGTGGAGGTTTAAACTTTTTTGTAATAGTGGTCCAAGTTAAGGCGCGTGCCATTAACTTCGGCCACCTAGAAAAAACTGGCTATAACTATTGCTAAAACGAACGATAAATATTTTTAAAGGCTGTAAATTTATACTTAGGCATTCTTCCTGGTACATATAAATTAATTTTTCCCGTCTGCAAACTTTTATAGCTATTAGCATGACTTTAAATAAATATGCCAAAACCTTAAAAAACACAAGATTTAAAAACACGGGTTTTTGGTTGAATTTTCTTTAATGTGACAGAATATTTCAACATAAAATGGTTTTTGTTACAGCCAGCCGATTTTAAAGAAAGCCTGGTAAAAATTTTATTCCACTCTATTGTGTTTTTTTTAAGTTTTAGCCTAAAAATAACAAAAAAAAAAAACGAAATCCGCCTTAATTTCAGCCACCTTTTAGGTTTTAAAAAACAAACACAAAAGCCAAAAACACAAAAAACCGATTACAAAACCCCAAATTATCAATTTTAAGGGTAAACAAGACCTTAAAAAAGTTATGAAGCAGTACAATTTCACACCAACCCTTCCCTATCTTTGATGTTTCATATCTGACTGCATTCCTCCGCCAAGAAAATAACCTGAGTTTTTTTACTGCATTTCAATAATCTTTGAGAAATTTCTATATAGGTTTATTATTAGTACAAACCTAGTCAATTGGGGGTTGGCTTACTCCAGCTTGCACAGGTCTTTACTACGTAATTCTTATGAATGCATCCTTCCGCCAAAGGAAATAACCTGACATTTTTACTGTATTTTTATTTACTTTTAAAACTTTTTGAGGCATTGGTACTCTATATCGTGGTAAATGATGGGTTGGGCGGGTAAACCCCATTGACATTGATATTTACTATATTCACTATATGACTGCATCCCTCCGCCAAGAAAATAACTTGACTTTTTTAATGTGTTTCTATAATATTTTTAAGAAATTCCTTTCGGTCAATTCATAATTTAATATAACCTAGTAAATTATGTGTTATGTAACCCCACCTGTACACATGATGGTGCAAATTGTGTTAAACAGGTTCTTTTACGGGCATTTTAAGGTGGCCAAAATTAACGGAATCATAAAATGCGCATTTAGTTAAACGCATTGCAAAGTGAATTTGAAGAAAATATCAAAGCATGAAAATTAACAATTTTGAGCCTTAAATAGAAGTTATTTTAAAGCTTTTTTTGTGGTTTTCTGTAAAACGTAAGGATAATTTCCAATAATATTTTCTGAAAAAAAAAACGTTTTTTGATTTAAATAAATAAAATAAGTACAAAAACTTAAAATTGCTACTTTTACAAATAGAAGGAATTTTTTTAAATTAGGTGATAACGAATACTTCTTGTCATTTTTATTTTGGTTGTTTGTTTCTTTTTTTATCCAAATAAAAAGAAATGCACATAATTAGTTCTATTAATTTAAAATAAATAAACTAGAAAAAAATAAATAATAACACTACTTACTAAACACCATTATAGCTGATTTCCTACATTCCCGATTTTTTAAATATTTTGTTTAAGAGTGGGCGGTAAAAATCTAAAGTTGTGTTAACAAGTGAATTATTGAAATAAAAAACAATTTTCGACGGTGGACTGAAGTAATAAACCAAAAAAATATTTTATGCCAGTTTACGAATTTTTGGTCACAGAGCGGCAAATTTCACGGGCCGGGTGAGGTAGGGCCGGGCCGACCAAATCAAGAATGCATAAAAGTACTCTTATGCATTCTTGCCAAAATGTCGGACCGTTTTTAACTTTTAATCCAAATGCAAATTTAATCCTGTTGTATGCAAATTAATCCTTATGTGACTTTGATCCATTGTTAAACTGCGTTATATATTCAAAAGTTAAAACACTGTGGAATATTTTTATATATATCACAACACCTTTTTGTATTTGTGTTAAAATTAGAAGAACATGAATTTTGGAATTTTTAGTACATTGATTAATGGATTTTGCAAACGCTTTTGCAAAAATCACGTCCTTTTATTACAAAATAGAAAAGAATGTATAAATTTAAAAGCAAATAGTTGGCTTAACTCTTTAAAATTTTTTCGTGCAAATACCACTACAAATCCGAAGAAGGGATTCCGCATCAGTGCTGCACTGTGTTAAACACCGCGTCTCGACAAGAAGCGAAATTAACACTGAGCAAGAATCCCTTCTGCGGATTTGCAGCGGAAACAATCCCAACGGATTAAGTTGCGTTATTTTTTTTAACTTTTTAGCACTCAGGGGATCCACTGATATTTTATAAATTTTTTAAAAATATTTGTTTATTTATTTTATTTATTTTTATTTTTATATTTATTAAATCACAATAATCCTTATATCACCAAATATCGTGCTGCCGCATTTCAGTTTTAAACTGAAGGAAGCTCCGGAACTCTGCGCTTTATAGGAACAATCTAAAGTTTATTAAAACTTCAAATATGATTAATGTTATTCTAATTGAGTTTTTAAAAAGTTTTTTTTAAAATAAAATTAATTCACAAAAATTTTTTTTAATTTATCAGATTACTCATTAAATAATCGAAAAAAAATTAAGACGGCGGAGCTCCAGACGTCTGTGGATTGATCCGGAGCTCCGAAGACTATTATCCGTGGAATATCTGTGGGGTAACAAAACAAACAACAACTAAACTCTTATGTTTTTTTTAATATTGTTTTTAGTTTATTGTCTTAATTTTATATTAAAAAGTTTTTTTAATTATTAGATTTTTATTTATTACACAGCAGTTTTCAAGTTTTAACACATATTTTTACTTTTATTTTTAATTTAAAAAATATTTTGTGGATCATTTGTATAGTTTACAAAAATCATCATTAATTTCATGACATGATATTACAATTTCTTGTTATAACAATTTTTTTGCGTGTATTAAAAAACAAAATTTTTCAGTTGTCTATTTTTCAAGTTCTAACACATATTTTTACTTTTTATTTTTAATTAAAAAAATATTTTGTAGATCATTTGTATAGTTTACAAAAATTATCATTAATTTCATGACATGATATTACAATTTCTTGTTATAACAATTTTTGCGTGTATTAAAAAACAAAATTTTTCAGTTGTCATTCTATATTTAACAATTTTACCAAATACTTCAAATACTATATAATT
The DNA here is from genome assembly GCA_030248175.1 of Microlaimidae sp. YZB2_3. NCBI lineage: Eukaryota > Metazoa > Nematoda > Chromadorea > Desmodorida > Microlaimidae > Microlaimidae sp. YZB2_3. The sequence goes on from JASAMX010000598.1 coordinate 12,897, forward strand.
AAAAAATAAAACCCGACTTTAATTTATTAAACAAGTTTTTGACATATAATTTTCTATTTAATCGGTGGAAGACTTTGAAACAACGAATTATCGTTATTGATAACTATTTTTAATCGTAAAAATGGTGTTGTTTAAAATTCGTAGCATATTCTATCTAAAAATTTAATTATGAAATTAATCCATGAATCTCGCGTATTAAGATAATTCCACATAATTTGCATACGGTGTCTTGTTTTTAGCATAAACATAATTATTGTCGCACGCGGCTGATTGGAATAGTTCTGCTCCGTATAATATTTAGTTCAGTAATAGTTTATTCACTAGTGTTTGCGCGGTTTTCCAACAACAAAATTAAAGGTGACTTCGCAGTTGCAAACACACTTTCCAGACCTGAATTCGTCGTTATTACGGCAAAATAAGCCACAATTCATATAATATATATGCGTCTGTGACTCATTTTAAATTTGGAACAGCACTAAATTAACTAAAGAATGGGTCACAGTCCCATGTATTTTATAATAGATGTGGCTTATTTTGTTGTATAACGACGAATCCCCTTCCCGCTTACAGTCAATCCAAGTTACTTAAAATCTATTACAGTTTTAATTTAGCGAGCATAGCACTTGAATTTTAGACATATTTGGTGCGAAAAAGAGCTGTATATATTAAAAAATAAACATTCTATTAATTTTAATAACAAATAAAATTGAATAGCCACAAAAAAGACCCACTACAATAATTTGCTAATTTATTGTGTATCTTTGATGCAATAGCGTTTCGATATACTTTTTTATATAAGTGCTTTCCGCACGTAAAACAGAATAAATTTATTAACCAAGAACTCGCATGTTTAAACTTCATTTTTTTATATTGTTTCATTCTTATCATGTACTGTTAAACTCGCCTTTTGGGATTGTTATCACGGCTTCAACGAGGAGTGTGTATCGCGTGTGTAGTTGGAAACTTTCCAACTACATCCCAATCCCAAAACCAAACAAAAACATCAACAACAGCCAATCATTCAGGCCCATCTCACTCATATCCGCACTCGCAAAAACTTGCGAAAAAATCATACATCCATACATCACAAGCAACATTCCAAACACTACACACCAACACGGCTTCAAAAAACAATACTCCGCTTTCACAAGCACTCAAACACTTTACACTCACATAGCAGCAGGCTTTAACAAACCAACACCACCACACCGCACAGTTGTCGTAGCTCTTGGACATGTCCAAAGCTTCCGACACTGTAAGATGCACCACACACTCATATCCGCACTCGCACAAACACAAGTACCAACAACAATCACAAAATTCATAAACAACTACATCAAAGGCCGCAAAGCATACACCACATACAACAACCACAAATCAAAACAAAAACTCATCTAAACAGGAGTCCCACTAGGATCGTTTCTATCACCCACATTATTCAACATCTACACCGCAGACATACCAACACCACCACCAAACGTACACATCATAACATATGCAGACAACATCACAATATATGCATCACACCCAAACCACCACATAGCTCAACAACAAATACAACCATACCTACACGCAATACAAGCATGGACAGACAACAACCAACTAACATTAATTGCAGACAAAACAACATCCACACTATTCACACCAGACCCTGCAGAGTACAACACACAATTATCACTACAAATAAACAACACAACACTCATTACAACCAAAAACCCAAAAATCTTAGGGCTTCACATTCGACCCCAAGCTTACATTTAACACACACATCGCAAACACACACAGCAAAGCACGCAAAACACTCAAAATCATAAACTAACTCACAGCAACAACGTGGCGTAAACCAAAAAGAAACACTCATACACACAAGCCAATCACTCGACCAATAATCGAGTATGCCAGCACAGTCTGGGGCCCCACTACATCACACACACAAATCAACAAACTACAAACAATACAAAACACAGCTCTCAGGGTCGCAACAGGGCACACCACAGACACAAACACACACATTATACACACAGAGGCTAAAGTCCTCCCAATAGCAACACACATCCGGACTCCAACGCAAAACAAGAAAATTGGCGGCCATGTACACAAACAATCCACTGACCATTTAACACAACAACCTGCACCCAGCAGGCTAAAAAAGCAAACAATATTTCACAACAACAACTACACCAGCAACAAACATTCCTACAGACATACACAGAAAACTTACAAAGCATTAAAACAACCAGCAAAACATAAGCAAACACAGTCACACCC
>JASAMX010000602.1:0-71105 GCA_030248175.1 Microlaimidae sp. YZB2_3
ATATGAATACATTTAGATAAGACAACAGTTTTAATTCGATTTAAAAAATAATAGCTAAACTAATGATTAAATCGTTAGTTTAAATTGAATTTGCTAGTTTAAAGGTTGATTTTTAGTGGTATCAATGGAAGATTATTTTATTGACTGGAAAATAATTCCATTAAAAATACAATTAGTGTATAATTTATTTTGGTCAGGCCTTAATTTCGGCCACCAATTTAGAGTGTTAGAAAATAGGTCGAATTTTAAAAAACACAAAAGAACTAGCACAAAAGTAAGTGGATAAATGTTGAATAAAGTGGTTTGCAAAAGTTTTTTTTTTGTTATTCTGAATTATCAACATTTTCATACAAAAAGTGATTTTTTTGTGATTTTCTTAATTTTTGCTTTGTGTTTTATACTGCATCAAATTTATAACGAAGCACGATATAATCTTACAATATCTTCTATTTAAGGCTCAAAATTGTTAATTTTCATGATTTGATATTTTCTACGGAAATCACTTTGCAATGCATTTAACTAACTGCGCATTTTAAAGATTCCGTTAATTTCGGCCACCTTCAAATTAAGGTGAAATAACTTGCCGTTTTTTGCTGTTTTCAAATATAAACGTACTACCGTATTTATAAAGAATTTGTTTTGCTCGTTTGAGTTTTTTGACGTTTTCCAAAGCCAAAAAGCCAAGCGAAAAGCCAAAAAATTCAACAAAAAAGAAAGGTTTTTAATAAAACTTGTTTTTTTAAGGTTTTGACATAATTATTTAAAGTCTTGCTAATAACTATTAAAGTTTGCAAGCGGGAAAAATTAAGTTATATGTACCAAGAACAATACCTAAGGATAAATTTGCAACCTTTAAAAATTTTTATTGTTCATTTTGGCAATAGTTATAAACAATCACGACGGTTAATTCAATGTATACAAAGGTCTCGAGAAGAATTAAATGTAATTGGAATAGGCATTTGCACTGGAACTCGGTTTATACATGAAGTATGCAATATACATAAGCTTTCCCATAAAAACGGATTGACGCACCGTATCTCCTACTTATCTTTTGTAGTATGAAGATCAACCGATCGAAAGCGCGCGAAATTTTAGTTGATCCTTCGGATTTGCATCTGCATACTACGAAAGATAAGTAGGAGATACAGTAATTATCCATTATGATAACGCTTATGTATATTGCATACTTCATGTATAAACCGAGTTCCAGTGCAAGGCAAGGTGCCTATATAACGTTGGAACTAAAAAAATAAGCATAAAAAGTTTAGAAAACTAACTATTTTGCTCTTTTTTCAACATTTTTCTAAAACAAGCGGTTGTCTATATTTTTTACTCATGTTTATTAGTTAACCACCGTTATATACGAATTATTTCTGTTTCTTCCCGAGACCTTTGTGTACTATTGAATTAATCGTCGTCATTGTTTAATAGGTAGTTCCCCCTACGCGGCCGAAGTTATTCGGCCACTATAAAAAAATTTTAAACCTCCACTGATCTTGAAGTGTAACAAAAATTTTAATATTTGTACTACTCCTAAGGGATTAGTTAATATAACGAAGAAATTCGTAAGTTTTTACTAATTTTTTAACGGGAGGATTCCTGCTCACTTAATTATTAACTTTTACGATTTTTTTATTTGTCAGAGGCCTATTAAAAAATTAGTGGAACTCCTGTCTTATAATAAAGTTTTTCCTATAAAACTCTTGTTAAACGATACACAAGAGGTTTACATGAAAAAAGAATTTATAATATTTAACAAGCATAATAAATTAAAAATTCAAAACAATAGTTTTAACTTCAAAATTTTACTTTTATTTTAATTTCAGCGCGATGGAAGAAGGAAAGTACTTCTTTCGCCAAACATTTCTCCATATTTTTTTCTTATTTAACCATTTTAAGGTGAAGAAAAAAATACCAGTTACTTTACAAATATAAGATTGTTTTAATTAAACGAAAAAAACATTTCTTACCTTCATCTGTCTTTCCTTAATCTGTTTTGTAAACGAAAGTGTAGATTTCACACTTTAAAAATAAAATAAAGTGTTACAAAAACTCAAATTCCTTAGCAGAAAATTTTACACCCTTCAAACTAAGGATTTAAAGTTAGTGCACATACAAGCAATTTCTACCGTCTTAATTCCATAGAAACCATCAGCGCCTTTGGAAATTTTTATTTGCGAAGTAATTTTGTTTTAAGAATATCAAATAATTTCCAATATTTCGAACAAAAATATTCTCACAAATTTAGTATATTTAGAACAAAACCGAAGCAAACGTTGCGTTATAAACTTTAAAACTTTAAAAACAGTCGGATTACATTTGCCGAACCTTATTTTTATGTAAGAAATAAAGGTATAAAAAAATAAAGGTTGAAAGAATTCGAATTCAGTTAGGATTTGATTTTTTTGGTAGAATATTTGTATATATTTATATAGTCAAACAGACAAACAAACAATAAAACTAGTGATAAACCTAATTATAAAATAAAAAACCGACGCATGAAACAAAACTGCATGTTTAATAATGTAAAGAGCAATTATCAATTTCAACGAGATTTTACTTAAAGTCAAATCTACGAATTTTTTCGTTCAATCAACTAATATTATAGCAACACTTTTCTTACCTACTTATTTCGTTGATTTAATCAAAATTTTCTTGAGAGGGGAGGGGGCGGGTCAGACTTCAAAATTTAGAGGGGGGTCAAGGGTAAAAAATTCGAAAACTTGGTGGGAGGGGGGCCCCGGGATTTTTTTCTAGGAGAGGGGGCAAAATTTTGAGGCTAGGGGGGGGGGGGTGGACCCCACCCTACCCCCCCCCTTGTTTATCTATGGTTAATACTAATATTAATTATTGTCTTGTCAAACGACGTTATTCTTATATTTTTAGGAAGATAAATACCGGACATGCCACGGAGCTCTGAAGCTACAAAATTTTTACTAGATCTTTGGGAGTTGCTTCAGATCTCAAAGGACATCATAGGTTGCTTTATATTAGTGATGTTTCTACCCTCTATTATCATGTTCCGGTGTTTTGGCCATTTAAAGCGTAAGAATCTCCGGATCTCGACCTCTTTATTGAGCGATATTAAGGTTATTGAAGCTTACAATATGTTCTAAATTATTATATTTGCATTAGTGATGTTCCTACCCTCGAATATCTTGCTCTGAAGCTCTGGCCATTTAAAGCGGAGTAAGCATGGGAGCTCCGCAGCTTTGCCCCTTAAATGAGCGATTTGAAGCTTTTTTAAGCTTGAAATACATTTTAAACTATTTTATCTGTATTTGTAGGGCTATTTTTAATTCGGTTTTCAATAATATTTGAAAAAAATAAGTTTACAAAAAAATTTTTATAAAATAAATTATAGTATTATTATTTAAATATTTATGAAATTAAAGCTAAAGTCTTCTAGGCTGAAATTAATGGCGCAACCGCTTTCCACCAGAAAGAAATAAACAATAAACCCCGAGCGAGAAAAAATAAAAAAAATTTTTCAGCGGTTATGTAATTAATTATTATTTAGCTGCGTCATGTGTTTTTTTGCACGTGATATTTTCTCAAAGAACGAGTGGTTACTTCACCACTATCCATTTTCACCCAGATATAATTCATCTTTACTACCAAAATAGAGTTTAAACTAACGATTTAATCATTATTTTAGCTATTAGTTTTTTTAAATTGAATTGAAACTGATGTCTTATTTAAATGCATTCATATGATCCCATTGTTAATTTTAATGCGTTGTTTCTCATATTTTTAACGTTGCTTATGTGTCTTTTAAAGAAATTGTTTTGGTTAGTAATGAAATATAAAAAAGTGTTAAATGGCTATAATAAACATTGTTTTTATAATTACAATATTATACACAAAAACTAAGCATTCCGTTATGCTCATTTATTTTTAAGTGAGTCTAACAAAATATAGGTTAGTTTACATGACAATTAAATCATTGTATAAATTACTCATTATTTTTACAAACAATAGCTAAAAAAATCATCAATTTTGTCTGAATAAATTACCTTGAAAGAATCGAGTTTATTAAAAATGCCGGTAGCGAATTGGGCAGGGAGCAAATTCTCCAGGGAGTGAATTCTTCCTAATGAAATGAAGTAGGTTTGATAAGATTTGCGTTTATAAAAACTCCCGGGAGCGAATTGTCCAGGGAGCGAATTGTCCCTAATGCCTAATGAAATTGGTTTGATAAGATGTTCATTTATAAAAACTCATGGTAGCAAATTGTCCTGGGAGCGAATTGTCCCGAGGGCGAATTGTCCTGAGAGCGATTTGTCCCGAGAGCGAATTTTCCAGAAGCGAATTGCCCTGGGAGCGAATTGTCCAGGAGCGAATTGTCCCGGGAGCGAATTGTCCCGGGAGCGAATTGGCGGGAGCGAATTGGCGGGAGCGAATTGGCGGGAGCGAATCGTCCGGGTCCCAACAAAAATAACAGCTGAAATTACGGATGGATAAATTATAATCAATTACCCAATAGGTGGTAAAAGTTAACGATAAAAAAAAGTTAATCATGAACCAATTTATTTTATTTTGAAAAAATATAAAACCAAAGAGGTTTAAGTTACAGTTATATAGTTAGTTACGTTTTCTATAAAAATTCACGCGTCTTCAATTTTTTTTTTCATAAAAATAATAAAGTTTCATAAAATTTTGAAATTCCGATTTTGAAACAAAATAAAAAGCTAAATTAAGTAGTTTGTACTGAAGGTAGTAAAATTTATTATCTTGTTTTAAAGGCAATTTTGATCCTTTTTTTATATTTATCACTGAATTAGATCAGAAAAAGTATCAGTTTACCCAGCTGTAAATTTCCTGTAGTTCAGTTGCTGTAGAAAATCTCCAAATTTTGGGCGGGAAGCCACAAAGCCAGTTCTACGCAAACGATTTTTAAAAGCTTCATTTCTGGTTACATGAACAAAAATTACAAAAATAGCAATGCATATAGCTTATAACGTACTAAATATATTAAGAACGTTTTTTTACTGATTGCTTTAAGAGAGTGGTTTCTCCCATAGCCATACATGGGGGGAGAAAGGAACAAAGCACTCCCTTAAGCCTGGTTTATACTTCGTCCAAAGTGTCCAAACGTCAATTTTGACAAAGTAAAATTTCCTTTGGAGAATCCAAAAGTGTCCTTTGGAATCCTTTGGGCTGTCTAAAGCAGACTTTTAGACTGTCTAAAAGACAATTTAACTTTGACAAAATAAATTGTATTTTGGAAACTTTGTACAAAGTATGAAGCAGGCTTTATAATGGAAATGGCTGTCATGGTATGTAATGAAAACTGTATAAAGTATTGAGAAATTTTTTATTGTAGTAGCATAAAAACCAATTTTTTTAATATAACTACACTTTTTTCTGCTTTTAAAAATCTGAAATATTAAAAAAATTGTTTATCCAAAAACCAAACGTAATTAATAATTTCGAACAAAATTTATTCAGGAATTTTACAAATTTCTGTTTGAAAGTTTTTACCTGTATATCAATATAAAAGCTAGTTATGCATTTTAAAAAATAAAACAAAATTAAGACATTTTTTATTATAAGTTTTTTTATGTGAATTTTTATATAATACAACGTTTTAGAGTCAGAAGAAACTATTCTTCAGTTTGTATGGACCTTTTTTGTGTCAGAATTTCTACTTGGCATATTTTTGGCGAATCTTCTTTTTCCAAGGTTACCTGATTTCTTTGGACGAATTAGAGTGTTAAAATGTGTCAATGTTCTGCAAGTTCCATGTCATTTATTACAGGCCATAGCAAAATGGGTTCAGTGTTACGAGCTTTTGTTTATTGGGAGACTACTTTTTGGTAAGTAGTTACTAATACCAAAAATATATAATACTATATAATATATTAAGGAAAAATATGACACTCAGTCTCTAGAAGCGAAACGATTTGCCATTTTTTGAGCACTGCCATTAACTGTTGTGCGCATAAAATGGCAAATAAACTGTTCTTATTGAGGCATGTGTCGTGGAAATGGGCACTGCTCAAAATGTAGCTGTTTTTTGCGCATATACTAGCATGCTTACTTAAACGCACTGCATTTTGAAGTACACTGCACTTTTTTGGCAATCTTGTGCGCATATATGCGCATATACTGCACATAAAATAGCACAACCGCGGGAAACAAAAAAATAAACCCACTAAAAAACCACTATTTAGTTTGCACACTGTACACAAAATACAAACTTTTAGTATAGACATACAAAAATAAAATCCAATGCAATACGCAGAAAGATCTATTTATGTATTGCATTGGATTTTTGTATTTTATTTTTGTACTAAAAGTTTGTATTTTGTGTGCAGTGTGCAAACTAAGTAGTGGTTTATTAGTGGGTTTATTTTTTTTTGTTTCCCGCGGTTGTGCTATTTTATGTGCAGTATATATGCGCACATATGCGCATATAGCATATATGCGCACAAGATTGCCAAAAAAGTGCAGTGTACTTCAAAATGCAGTGCGTTCGAGTAAGCATGCTAGTATATGCGCAAAAATACAGCTACATTTTGAGCAGTGCCCATTTACACGACACATGCCTCAATAAGAACAGTTGTTTTGCCATTTTATGCGCACAACAGTTAATGGCAGTGCTCAAAAAATGGCACCAAATTATTTCGCTTCTGAGATTGAGTGTCATATTTTTGCTTAGTATAATATAAAGTATTATATATTTTTGCTAATACTATATAAATTAAGTCAGGCTTTGAGTTATTAAACAGAGTTGCAAACCACGAAATGCCTAACATTTGCACATCCGTCGCGCCCATATTTTAATAAAGATTGCTTAGTGTTGTTAAAATCTACAAAAGTCAACCAGGAATTACTTAGTATTTAAGAAGTAAAAAATGATCTATGACAGACAATAAAGCAAAGCTAAACGCAATAAAAGCAATGAGATCTCTATGCTTTGGGAATCTCTGGACCAAAAAATTTTCTTTAAAAATGGGACGATAGAATTTTTTATTCAATTTAAATTTTAGAAGATTTTTTATTTTTACTGTGCCTAAAAATTTTACCCATCCTTCCCCCTTGTTGGCTTGTTATGTTAAAAAAATGATCATAAACACGTGAAATAAATCAATATAAATTTAAAAAAAAACAAACGTAAATCCAAGGACTGACTTAAATTTAGTTTGAACTATCAGTGTGATAATATGGTTAACTGAAAATTCTTGCAATAACACAAACAAAAATTGTAAACAACTTTTTTGAGATGTTGTTATTATTATTTTCTTTATTTTTAGGGAGGTACTACGGAACAATTTATCTTTGTGACAACGCATCAACCGTAACGAGAGGGTGGGGGGGAAGAAGGTCTGAGCTGAGTTTTCAAAATTGTTTCAAACGTTAAACAAAAAACACTCAGCACGCACTCTGGTCATAAGTTTCTCTAAACACTACTAAATTATCTATTATTTAGGTTATTATAATTACTCAAAAATGGTGTACTTTAGTTTTAGCCGCGCTCTTCAGTAAAAAACTTTAACGATAAAGCTTTTAAAAGCTTAAAAATCAAAAATTGCTGCAATGTCCAAAAGACCTGGAGCGTGGTTAAATTTAAAAAAGTAATTTTTAAACGCTTGTTGTAAGTTTAATAACAGATTTTTGACACAAATGATATCTTCAAAAAAAACCCATCGCATGTCATCAAGTTTTCATTTCTAGCAGCTACAAAAATGTTTTAAACCAGTGCAGTTTTATTTATTGGCCGCCGAAAAAATTTTTGGAAACTTTATTATCTTTAAAAAATTGGTTTCTCAGACAATCCTAAAAATAGCGTCATATTAGTATAAAACGTGTCAAATACTTGTGATTTGTGTAAAAAATACCAAGTATTTGAAAAATAATAGGGACCTTTGAGCAACTTTTTGCTTCCAAATATGGAATGAAAACGTTATTAAGATTAAGCGAACGAATTTCGTTTAATTTGTAAGTTATGGGAAAGTCGCTGGTTTATTGATATATCAAAGGGCATTCATTATTTGATTGATATAAATGGAGAGTATTGCTTTTTTAAGGACCAGTGTTTACAATCTTTGGTTATTAGGAGGTCGTAAATAAACAGCAAGTTTAATCGCTTCAACAGATAACCAAAAGACTAAACTGGACTATAAACCCCTGTAATAACTTTTTGTAAAAATCTACCATATTTTTTGTTGAACTCTGATTTAAGTTTTATAAATCCACCATTCTGTTAATGAAATAAGCTTTAGATTGTGAATGCACAGTTTTTGCACCAAGCACAGTTTCATTAGTAACAACATGTAAAATTTACAGGAATTTTGGCTGGAATTAATTTGACCAATCAGCAGACGATTTTAGCGGAAGTTGGAGATAAAAAATATCGCGGGAGAATTATAGAATAGAATAGAATTTATTATGTTGCAAAGGTTACGGTTACATAACATACTTACAATACAACATAAATATTACAAAAAAGACACATAATACAAAGTTAACCAAAGTAAAAAGTTGATACTTACTACATTACAAACACTAAATGGTATTTAAACACAAGAATAATTTAAAAGTTTAGAGTAGACAAAAAAAAATTGGAAAGACGTCATTTCAAAAATTTTACAAGAATAATAAGACCAAGAATGATAAAATTAAGGAACTTGGGCATGGAAAAAAAAGTTTATTGCAAAAAGTTAAGCCAAGAGATTTGGTTTGTTTTCGATTTTATTGTACATAAAAGTTTCTAATTTTTTGTCGAAAAGTATTTAAAGACTTTGAAAAAACTATGTCTGAAGGTAATCTGTTCCAAAGTTTTACAATCCGATTTGAAAAAAAAATATTTAGATATGTCTAGTCTAACTTTTTGCATATTTAATTTTAGACCATTAGATCGAGTACGGTTTTTGTTAAAAACTAAAAATTTATCAGTTGGAATGTCCATTAACTTATTTATTAGTTTAAAACAAAGTAAAACATCCGTTTGAGTTCTACGGATTTCAAGAGTTTCAAGGTTAAGTTTTTTTAAACGGGTTTCATAGCTTGCATATGGAAAACCACATCTTTTATACAATCGTCTAGTAAAAGTTTGCTGGACCTTTTCAAGACGCTCAATGTTTGTTTTTAAATAAGGATTCCATACATAAGATTCAAATTCAAGAAGGGGTCGAATAAAAGAGGTATAACCTAAGAGCAACGCAGACTTGTCAGTTGTACGAAAAGCGCGAAAAAGAATAGCAATCCTATTTTGTGCCTTAGCTGCAATAGAGGAACAGTGCGGAGAAAATTTTAGTTTGGAGTCAATTAAAACACCCAAGTCACGTATACATTCTTTACTATCAATTTCTATACTGTTAAGCTTATATTTACATTTAGGATTTTTATAACCAAAATGAATGACATTACATTTATTTATAGCGATGTTGAGTTGCCAGTTTGAAGCCCAGGAGCAAAAATTGTCTAGGTTTTTTTGAAAATTTTGATGGGTTGTGTGCTCGTCAATTATGGAATAAAATTTGGCGTCGTCAGCAAACAGCTTGACAGACGTTTTGGAATCGAGACAATCTGGCAAATCGTTGATATAGATTAAGAATAGTAGTGGACCAAGGACACTGCCTTGGGGCACACCACTAGTGACATACACATAACTAGATGATACAAAGTTTTCGCAAGCTTCAGGAGAGTTATCATTTAAAATTACCTTTTGCCTACGGTTTGTTAAAAAACTTGAAATCCAACTTAAAAGTTCATAATCAATTCCATAAGCCTTAAGTTTGGCCAGAAGCTTTGGGTGACTGACCGAGTCAAAGGCCTTGGAAAAGTCTATGTACATGGCGTCGACAGACTTTTTATTTTCAATAGCTTTAAGCCAATCAGAAAGTGTAGATAACAGCTGCAAACCGACTGACTTACGTTTGAGAAAACCGAATTGATCTGGGTGAATTAGGTTTTTGTTTTTTAAGTAGACTAATAATTCATCAACGATTATACTCTCCATCACTTTACACGTTATGCAGGTTAGTGAAATTGGGCGGTAATTTTGGCGTTGACTATTAGCACCCTTTTTAAAAATAGGTAAAATAAAAGCATCCTTCCATGCGTCAGGGACAGTTCCTGATAGCATGGATAATTCAAAAATTTTGGCTAGGGGCCCCGAAATTGTAGAGGAAATATTTTTTAGATAAATAGCTGGAAGTTGGTCTGGACTTTGCGCCATTTTATTTGGTAATTTTTTAAGTTTACGTTCAACTAAACCAACGGGAAAACTAACAGAAAATTTACCATCATTTATTCCCACTCTTTTTGGAAAGTACGGTATAAAATTGTTATCAGATGTAAAAACGCTACAAAAGTACTCATTAAATAAATTACATTTTTCAACATTATTAACACACAAGGAACCATCATCCTTTTTTATAGCACCTATATCACAGGTTTTAGATCCGAACTTTTTGTTGGCAAAGCGGAAAAAATTTGTAAAATCCCCACTGTTTAAAGTTTCTTTTTCAATATTATTGTGAAAGATTTTAAGAGCATCTCTATATTGTTTGTCACATTCAGCCCAATTGTTTTTTAACTCAGGCTTAAGCCTAGATCTCCTATGTAAGTTACGCTTTTTGCGTTTGAGACGTAAAATAAAATGTGGATACCTAAACTTTTTAGGTTTTAAAAGTTTGATCGGTACGTATTTTTCAATTAAATTTTTGTTTATATGCATAAATTTTTGGTATAAATCATTAATATTTTTAGACTGTGATATAATATCTCCCCAGTTTATTGTCTTGAGTTCATTGCAAATGGCCGCAAATCAGCTGATTTAAAGTCGCGGTATTGACGCGAAATATGCGGCTGACTGTTTAAAGAGAAAGATAAATTAAAATCAATCATATTGTGGTCACAAGAGGAGGTGAAGGGTTCTTTACAAAAAATTTCTGAAATTATGTTATTTTGGTTAGACAAAATGATATCTAGCAAACTGCCACTTGAATGTGTTTTAAAGTTAACAAATTGACTAAGATCGTTTTCAATGACCGAATCTAAAAATGCATTTTGAGAAATATCAAGGTTATTTACGTTGGGGATATCCCAATTAATATTTGGACTGTTGTAATCTCCTGCAAACACGCACGGAACATCACCACGACAAATAAAGTCGATTAAGCTACACAAAAGCTCAATATAATGAGACTCTAATTCACGACTTGAAAATTTAGGAGGTCGATATTGGCTTATAATACGTACTTTATCATTAGTGATGTTTGTAACTTCAATAGCTATACTTTCAATGCTACTGTATTTATCAGGTATTAAAATTTCGGTGGCTTTTATTTGTTTTTTGACCAATATACACACTCCACCACCAGATTTGATTTGTCTGTCTTTACGAAAAACGGTGTATGTATTGTTACAACTTAATAAAGAATCTGGAACACTGTTATCTAACCAAGTTTCTGTTATGCATATTATATCGTAATGGTTTTCAGAGAGCAAAGCAAAAAGTGAATCCAACTTGTTTTTTAAGCTACGAGCATTAAAAAGTAAGCAAATTGTACCTTTGCAACTGTCCTATGCTAAATTTTGAGTGCGTAATAACACTTTAGGTGAAGAAACAGGGTTTGCTTTATGGAATTTGAAAGAGGCTGGAACCACCTCCCAATCTTCCGGCGACAAACCCTGATGCTTTACAAAGTGTGAAACGCCCTTTTGTGTGGTCAATGCATCCCGTTTTTGATATAGACCTTTTATTATACCTCTTTCTTTAAACGTGTAGCTAGGTCGTATATAAACATTTGCGAAATCATTATTCGTTTTTAACGCTTTAGATTTTTCTAAAACAGAGGTCCTTTCCGCAGATCGGCTGAAACGAACCTTTAGGAGCCTCGGATAGTGGGGAGACTCTTTGCCGATTCGGAAGACTTCCTCAGCAGCAGGAGCGTCGGTCCCACTTCCGTCGAAACAAGCAGCTAAAAGAGAGGAGACCACAACCGTGTCAGGCACATCTTTAGCTTCAGCAAGACCTTTCACTACGATAAATTTCTTATTTCGGTCTCGCTCCATTTCTTCTTGTATGATCGGTCTGACCATCTCCTTAAAGCTGTCTGGACTGGGCCAGGACTCAGAAAAGCGCTTGGATCGATGCCGCTGACGTCGTTTCCTGACTGGAACAAAATCGGCGGAAGGCTCGCAGTCTGACTCTGTCGAATCGCTGTAATCCACAGATTCGACGAGAGGAGGATGATTTCTGGTCTTTAAGTCAGCCAAATCGGTTTTAAGCTGCGCGATCTCTTGTTTTAGATTTTCCAAACTTTCAACACAAAACCGACATGGCAGAGGAAAAGGTAAATTGGCAAATACGTCTTCCTGCAGGCCGGTACAGACTATGTGAAAGGGATTTTGACATAATCTGCACGGAGCGGTTTTGTTATGGTCCTTTTTTAAAATCTTTTTTTTGCAGAAGCCGCAATTAGCCGTTTTTTATAGCGAAAATGAAATATAGGAGTGGCAAAATAAACAAGTGTTCAAATTTAACAGCGAAAGAAATTGAGAAGAAAAAGTTCAGGTCACAAAAAGGGCCGCTGGCCAGGATAAATGCGCAGATTAGTCTGGTTTATTAATATAGTCGAGTTATTTACTGTGCGGAAAGTATGGCTGCGTCCATGATTTCAAATTATTAGCGTTTATTTGCTTGAGTTTAAGCTGGTACAAAAACACAGAAAAAGCAAAAAAACAGCACAAAACTTTAAAATAACAACTGAATATCGGCTTACAGTGGAAGCGACGTAAATTCTTCAGCAAAATTGTTCTTTGAACGGAAGAATATAAATAACTGAAAAGGAGAGAAAACAAAAACGTGACCGTACGCTTGGTGTTCGCTGTCCGTGTTCTTTTTCATAGCCGGCATAGGCACCATTTTAGGCAGTTTTTTGGGACTGCAATCCATTCTGGGCACCTCAAAGCTCTGGTCCTGTTTGTTTCTAGTCCCCGCGGTATGGTTTGCCATTGGATCCATTTTAATCGCCATGTTTAAAGAAACACCCATATATCTTGCCGCACGCGCCCTCAATAGTTCAGATGAAATAAACGATGCTGGAAGAATTAAAATCAGCAAATCGTTATGGTTTTATCGGCACTCCACAGAAGACCTAAGCAACATAACTAAAGAAGTGGTCCTTCAAAAGAAACATTCAAAAGGAAAACAAAACTATTTTAAACAAATCGCCAGCATGTACACAGCAAGTTACCTCCGTCCCAGCATTAAAATTTCCTGGGCAGTCACCATCTTGAGAGTTTTTAGTGGGGGCGATTTGATCCTCTTTTTTTCCACTACGATTTTGCAATACGCCGGGTTTGACTTATACACTGCCCAAGTGGTCACAATTGTCGTCAGGACAGCGAATTTTATAAGTAAAATTTTGCTCTATTTTACTGTGCACAGATTTGGTAGACGTAAACTGCTTTTGTTCACAGGACCTCCAATTTTTTTCTGCTTGGTTGTCATCCTGGCCATCAGGTAGTGTTATGGTTATAACAATACAAAACTAAATAGTTTGCTCTAAACTCCATAAAAATACATCGTGAAATAGTAAACCTAAACTTAAAAAGGCGTGCAAAATATTTTATTCAAACATTTATGTAGCTTTTTACTTAAAATAACCAGTTTGTGATCAACAATAACAGAGTGACGTCTTTATTAGGACTACACAACAAAAATACATAAACGTGAAACGCACGCCGTTTTATAGAAAAATCACTAGTTGTTAAACACTTTTTCGATTTAAACCAAATTTAAAACTATTCTCTATAAATTTCCACTTATATTCACAAAAAACTTTAATCTGCGCTAAAAAATCTGCGCTATCTACAAAAGCCAAACTTTCAATAGATAGTATATATATATCGATATATAATGTATGTATAATATATATATATAGATATAGATATAGATATATATATATATATATATTTATATGAATGAAAAAGTACACATTTTGCCCTTTTGAGTAGCGGTATTAACACTTTGGTATTCTTCTTGTTCAGTATACTGTTTAAAAAATATTGTTACGTTAGCTTCCTAGTGTTTCTGGTGCCTTTTACTCCAACCTTTCCTTACATAGCATGGACATTTGTAGAAACCAGTGGTAAAAGCATTCAAGAAATACTGGCAGAGCTAAATCCAAAGGAACAACAGCCCTTATTAAAAAACAATCTAGAACCGTAATACTATTTCAAAGCAGGCTTTAAATAAGTCAGGCTGAATTTGCCAGGCTGGATTAGATTATGATTTTTTAGTAATGGTGTACGATTACATTTTAGAACAAGTATCTCCTGTAGAAATATGGCTGCAATAAAACTTCCTGTATAATATTGTGTTATTATATAAAATTTATTTAATGATTTTGCCATAGATGTCTATTTGGTCTTTTATCTTTTATCCAGATGTTTAATTGTGTATTTTTGGTCTTTTGGGATTTTGCCATAGTGTTTTATTTGACAAAATTTGGTCATTTAATTTAATGTTTAATATCAAACCTAAAATGTTTAATAACAAGTTTTTTTAAACATTTTATTGTCTCAGAATATATCCGTTTGACGGTTGACTTTGTCATAAAAAAATTATTTAAAGACATTCCAACGTGGCTGCTCTATTTGTTTCTTTGACAAAAAAAACCTCATGAAATAACCACCCAAATCATGACAATACGACCGTTCCTGGTAAAATTATCATTGTAAAATTTTTTTTGGTAAAATCTTTAACAAATGACATTCTGGTAAAACTACCATTGGGTGATTTGACATTCAGACTAATTGACCGTCCATCAATTCAGCTTGATTTTTAGGTTTTATTCAGGTTTAAAAAAATTAAGCTAAAGGACAATTAATAAGGTACTTTTACCACAATGTCATTTTTAAGAAAGTCAAATGTTGAAGAAATTTATGTCTTATGTTTATTATATATGTCTTATGTTTATTTTAAGTTTCAGTGCAAGGTGTCTATATAAAATTTATTGAAGTTGTAAAGCCATATTTTGTTCCAATTTTCTTTTAAATTAAACTTTCTGGATGGAACATAAGCAGCAGGCACTTAATTATAAAATGTGTTCTGTCTTTTTATATTCACATCAGCAAGTTATTTGTATCCCACGATGAAGTAATCACTAGAACTGAATCTCAATTTGTACAAACAATTGCAAACTCAATGCTTGCTAGCGATTTCAAAACTACACTTAAACAAACAAAGAAATCCACAATGCTGCACAGTGGAATCCACCAAAAGTCAAGGATGCAATACGGATTTCAATAAATCAACATAAAGCTCCTTGTCCCCAGTGGTTTCCAATTGGCGTTTTGTGCATTAGTCCCAAACGCCCTTGATGTTGCACTCGTCAGTAAGACCACCAAGCCTATTAACACAATTATATATAAAAAACATAACCAATAAGCATATTTACAAAAAACATGCAAAACATTACACACAATAAAAACATTAACAATAAATATTAAAACAGAGACAACAAGAATAAATTGTTGTGATTTTTCGCCACTTTATATAGTAACTTTGACATGTAATTAAGAGTATATATGACCCCATAATCCATTGTAATTACCCAACGCACCTGTGATTTTACCACTAAGTGTACAATTGTTTTGCAACTTATGGATTAAATTATTATAGATGTTGAATTTAACATTTTTAGTTGTTATAAAGTATTAACATGATATGTTATTTTAATTTAAATAATTTTTGTTTTTATATTATTTTAAGTTAATTAAATGTTGTGTTTTATTATTGCTGATGTGTTAATGTTTTTTTAAAAATTTTTATAAATATTATATTACTATTTTACATATATTTAATGTTATGTTTTGCTTAAAAATTATAGCAATAAGCCACCAACTAAGGCGTGCTGGAATACTGCCTAAACCCAAAGGCTATCTGGAAGCGACAATTCTAACAAGCCATGAGTTTTTTGCATAAAATTGGCAAACAGATATCAATCTGAAAAATGACCGTTTTATTTTTTTGCTTTTTCTTACAATGATAAGTCGATTTGCACTTTGCTTTTTTAATAATGTTAATTTTATTTTTTTTATTTTTTCATTTGCAACAATTATAACAATAATGCTATACACAAGAATGGATTAAATTCCTAAAAAATACATAAACAGGATTATAAAAAATTAATATCATTTTAAATAAAAATTAAATAAACAGCGCTTAATTTTTATTTGTAAGAAGATTTTGTAAATTTCAGTAATGTTTAAGCCATTCCAAATAATTATAAATTAACTGGTTGGCAGTTCTCCAAAATGAGAGTTTGCTTATTTTTGAACCGGAATTAAGGTAAATTTGCAGTTTCAAAGAATTATAAAAATTTTAAGGCCGTTTGGAACACGCTATATTATTTTAAAATAAATTTTTGAAGGGGTTTTGCTAAAACACGTTCGTTTTTTGATTTGTCGCTACCTCGTGGCATTTTGGTTTAGGCAGCTTATAGCTACGGTTATTAATTAATTTTTTAAATAAACAAACAGTTTTTAACAAGGAAATAATCGTAACACTAAACATATAAATAACTAAGATAAAGTAAAAAATTACTACAATTTATTTCTTGCAAAACTAAAAACAATTGTATTAAACACTAAACATACTGGATTTCTCCAGGTGTAGCATTAAGCTAACAAATTAGGCATCCCAGAATACTTAGATTTTTTATAATTTTTTAAAATTTAATTCACATGGATTAAAAACAAAAACATCATTTGTAAACAGCGTTTGTTTCCTACTTTTTGTCAATTTGTTCATTTTTCATTGTTTGGATAATATAAAATTGTATATAATACTCTATAAATACCATAATTAAAAAATAAATTTTATTTAAATAAATTAGGAAAGAGTAATTTTTGCTCTTTATTGCAACTGTTTTGTTACTGAACGCTTTGCAGTGAAATTTCAAGAGAGTCCCTATTATTTGATTTACAGTTTGCACAGATCCATTGAGTTTTTTTAAAGTTGCTAGTGTTGTGTAAATGAAAAATTTTGTCTCCATGAAAGTCTTGTGGGCGTGTCTTATTTATTTACGTGAGAAAACTAGAGCAACTACGTTTGGTTTGCTTTTAGTTCTAAAATTAAAAAAAAAACATTTTTTGAAAGCATAAAACGTGTCGCCCATATAAATTTGTCACCGTTAGTCAAATCTAAAAAATAGATAATTGCCCTCTTTGTTGTCCTTTGCCAACGGCAGAGTTTCGTTCAACCTTGGTCTTGTTCGTTTGGCACACTCCTCGCCTTGCTCATCCCCTCTTCATACTCTCGGAGGAGATCAGCAACTGCCGCAAGGTTTGCCCATAGGTCTTCTGGTCCCAAGGTCGTGTTAATGTGTGTGCATGTGAAAAGATGTTGTGTTTTGTGTGTTTGTGTTTTGCATAGCGAGTAGTTTGGTGATGTGTGTTGTGTGAGGTTGATTTTGTGTAGGTAAGAGTAGAAGAAAGGATATTTCCCCACCCTGAGTTAAGCGAGGGTTCTCCTGACCACACGAGGAAGATTTTCTTCCTTGTTGCTTATTGCTGGTGCTTTTGTTTGAAGTATTGGGTTTATTTGAGTGTTGTTAATGTGATTTGTGACTGTTTTCGTGTGGATTTGTTGTTTTAGTGCTTTGTATGTTTTGTTGTATATGTCTGTTGGAATGTTTATTGTGTAGTTGTTGTTTTGAAAGATTGTTTGCTTTTTAGGCCTGCTGGCTGCAGGTTGTTGTGTTAAATAGTCTTGTGGATTGTTTGTGTACATGGCTGCCAATTTTGCTCATTTTGCGTGGAGTTGAATGTGTGTTGCTGTGGGAAGAACTTTAGCTTCTGTGTGTATGATGTCTGTGTTTGTGTCTCTGGTGTACCCTGTTGCGACCCTGAGAGCAGTGTTTTGTATTGTTTGCAGTTTGTTGATTTGTGTGTTCGATGTTGTGGGGCCTTAGACTGTGCTGGCATGCTCAATTACGGGTCAAGTGATTGCCTTGTATGTGTGTGTAAGTGTTTTTTTTTTGTTTACCCCACAATGTTGCCGTGAGTGCGTTTATTATTTTGAGTGTTTTGTGTGCTTTGTTGTGTGTGTTTGCAATGTGTGTGTTGAATGTGAGCTTGGGGTCAAAAGTGAGCCCTGAGATTTTTGAGGTTTTTTATGATGAGTGTTGTGTTGTTTATTTGTACTGATAGTTGTGTTTTGTACACCGCAGGGTCTGGTGTGAATAGTGTGGATGTTGTTTTGCTTGCATTTAATGTGAGTTGGTTGTCGTCTGTCCTATGTTGATTTGCTTGCATTTAATGTGAGTTGGTTGTTGTTGTGCATTGAAAGTGAAATGTCTTTCTTATATGTATTTCGCTTTTTTAAAAAGCAAAACATAAATATAGCTATTTGATAATCTCAGAATAACAGCAAACAAAAAAAACACCAAGTAACCTCTTAATTCACCTGTGGTTGCGTTTAATTATTTGTCCGCACAAATTGTTTAATAAATCCGTTTTTATGAACAAAAAAATTGTTATTTTAATGTTTGAATGATGAAACTCAAAAGGCTCTAATCTCCTAATTATTTCACCAAATTTTTGACTCAAAAACTCTTCAAATTATCTTAAAATTACTGCTAATTTACCTGCGAATTTCAAATATATTTTGTCGGCCATATTGAATTTCGTAAAAATTCATCTCCAATATTGTTTACTTTTCTGCCAGTTTGATATCGCATTAACAAGTGTATTAACAACTCTAATCCTTTCTTCACTAATCCGAAGCGACAACTATTGGCCACGATGACAAATTGTGCAATATGCGAAAAACTCTTGAAATCGAATGCGGTTACCCGCGATTGTCCATGCTGCGACCGCTCGTTTCATGTTGGCTGCACCGGACTGACTCAAACTGAGCTAAACAAACTCAGAATTGCTCTTCCTTGTCTAGCCTGTTCGCAGGAGAAGACGGATATTTTGGCACTTAAAATAGAGCTAGAATCTCAGAAATCTGATTTTGATAATCGTTTGCGACTTATCGAACAACAACTAAAGGAGCTTTCTAGCCATAAAGAAAATTTGTCAAAATATTCTGCAGCTTCTTTCGATGAATCAGTCCTTGACGAGAAGTTCAGACGCAGAGAAAACAAGAAATTTCTTGTTTTCAAAGGCGTTCCTGAGTCTAATTCGGCTGAAGAAGACAAGAAACTTGCACAGAAAATGCTTGACACCTGTTTTTTGAACAGTGACTCTCTACCAGCGCCAATTGCAATCGAGGTGTTTAGAATGGGTTCCGGAAACCATCTTCCACGACTTATGAAAGTAGGTCTTGCACGTTCGCGTGATCGCAACGAGACGCTAAAAAGGTGGAAAACTCTTAGGAACTCAGCTGATTTCGCTAATGTTCAAATGCGCCCAAGCTATACTACCCAACAAAGATCTAAATTAAGCGAACTATACACGTTATGTAACCAAAAAAATAATAACTCTGGATGTAAAATGTTATGTTAATGTATGTTAAACACAACGGTCATTGTCCATTTGACTTTGTTATCACTAAAAAAGTTTTTGAATCATGCTTTTAAAAAGAATTATTCTCAAAATAACACCTCTGCCGAATTTTACGCTGATAATTCGGAGCCTTTGTCCCCAATAAATAACTCGGTTTCACAAGTGGGTACAAATGTCCCGAAAACTTCAGCGTGAAAATTCGGTACGGGTATTTCTTGCAAATTATTAAATTGTAGAAGTGTCAAAGGGCGCCTTGAATTATTAAATGCGTTTTTATGTAATGCAAATCAAGACATAATATTGTGCACTGAGACGTGGTGTGATGAATCAGTAACAAATTCTATGTTGACATTAGGTTCCTCTTTTTCTGTATACAGATATGACAGACTAAACCGAGCTGGCGGGGGCGTATGTATTTTCATTAGAAATTCCCTTAAAGTGTGCCCAGTATTGCTGCCTTCTGATTACGCCAATGTTGAATGCGTTTGTTTGGACATATTAGGTAAAAAAGAACGCATTCCTATTGCCTGTTTTTATCGCGCAAAAAACCAAAATTTACCCTGCGTGTTTGAAAAAGAAGACGCGCAAAACATTAGTCGTCTTATTTCGTTTTTGTCGGACATTGATTACACTTTTGTCATGTGCGGAGATTTAAATCTCCCACATGCAGATTGGAAATTAAACAGCATTAAACCAAATTCTACAAACACAATTATTCATGAAATAATCTTAAATAGTATTAATGAAAATGGACTCGTACAATATGTCGCGGAACCTACTCATTTAAAAGCTTTTAATATACTTGATATTGTACTCTGTAATGATAATAATATAATTTTTAATTTAATTATTTCTGAACCTTTTTTGTCAAACAGCGACCACCTAAGTGTCAACTTTAAAATTAATTTTGAACCGTATAAAAAACAATCCTCAAAAAATTATTTTAGGAATTATAAAAAAGGAGATTACGGTGCCATAAACAATTACCTTATACATTTTGATTTTGAAAATATTTTTAAAAAAGCAGAATCCATAAATGACTTATATCAAAAAATTCTTGAAGATCAAAACTATTGTGTCAACAAATGGATCCCTTTGTGCACTGTTAAAAATCGTTCTTTATCATATCCTGAGAAAATTAGGCGCCTAAAAAACAAAAAACAAAAACTTTATAAACTAAGAAAAAATCGCACGTTGGAAAATCTTTATATAAAAAATGTGCAAAGTTATACGAGCAATTTGTACATGATTATTACGAAAATAATGAAAATAATATTGTTCAATCTGGTAATGTACGTAATTTTTATAATTATGCAAGATCAAAAATTAAATCTACCACGCAAATTCCGCCTCTAAGAAAATCTGACGGCACCTTGGCTGTTAAATCCGAAGAAAAAGCAAAACTATTAAACAATTTTTTTGGAAGTATTTTTTCTGTAGATAATGGTTTAACTCCTAAGTTTCCTTTAAGAGTAAATGAAAATGTTAGTATAAACTCCGTTGTGTTTCCTGTGGAAAAAGTGCGCAAAAAATTAAAAAAACTGCCTGCAAAATTGTCTAAGACTCCAGATGACTTACCTGCCTACTACTGGAAGCAAGTGGCGGATTCCATGGCTTTACCGCTAGGAAATTTATTTGAGTTAAGCATGCTTACTGCTACAGTTCCTGAACTGTGGAAGGAAGCTATTGTTATCCCAATCCATAAAAAAGGTTCTACCAGTGAATCAAATAATTATAGACCCATATCTCTGACATGCGTAACATGTAGGATTATGGAATCTTTAGTCTGCGATGCAATGCTTAAATATCTTAGGGAAAATAAGCTATTATCAAAAGATCAGTTTGGGTTTTTAAAAATAGGTCGACATGTCAGCAACTTCTCAGCACTTTAAATGATTGGTCAATTGCCTTGCGGGACCGGAAAGTAGTAGACGCGGTATATATAGATTATCAAAAGGCTTTCGATAAGGTCTCTCATGATAAACTTTTATTAAAGCTAAAAGGATATGGCGTAGGATATGAGCTGCTTGGGTGGATTTCAAATTTTTTGGTCGGTAGGCGTCAAAAAGTCTTAATTGACGATTGTTTTTCAGACTATATTCAAGTAAAATCTGGGGTTCCCCAAGGCAGTGTACTTGGACCCTTACTTTTTTTATTGTTTATAAACGATCTGCCAGAATGTCTTAATCAAGAAATACGCGTAAAAATGTACGCTGACGATACTAAACTTTACTCAATTAGAAATCCAGCTCAAAGCCCATTAAGTTTTCAACAATCTTTGGACAAATTTTATGCTTGGTCCGCTAAGTATCAACTTGATATAGCCTTTAGCAAGTGCTGCATTATGAGTTTTGGTCATAATAATCTAAATCATGACTTCTTTTTGGGAAACAATCCGATAGAAAAAGTCTCATCCACTAAAGATTTGGGTATTACTATTAGCAATGACCTAAAGCCATATCATCATTGTTTAGAGGTTGCTAAAAAAGCTCATACGCGAAATTCTCTTATTTTCCATATTTTCAAAACAAAAAATACTAAAAATGTAAAAAAAATAAAAAAAATGAAAAAAGTTTTAAAACGTACCTGCGGTAGGCTCGGTCACAACTATATTTACTCAAATTAAACAGCCCAAGGGGCTCAAAGTGCCGCTAACACTCACTATGTAAATATAAACAAAGAAAATTACAAGAACTTTATTAAATGGTCTAATAAAAATAAAAGTATTTGCTGTATAAAACGTTGCTCATTGATTTTTATCGTAGCTAATTAATCATTTTAACATTAAGTTATTACACTTGTGTTGTGAGTATATATATCAAGTGAAATTAAACAATAAATGGCTATTATAATGGCTTCTTCTCCATTTTAATTCGCCGAATTAAAATGACTACTATGCCATTATAATGGAGGGTGCCATTTAAACGGAGAGGCTCATCATCATGGCCTTCTTTCCGTACTTTACAACTGTATAAAATGAAATATAACGCCAAAAATTAAAGCTGAAAAGACAACTAATGAAAATAAACATCACGGATTAACACATCGCAAATTTTTATTAGAATCAACAAAACCAACAAAACAACGAGCAAATGACACATTTATATCAATGCACTAAAATAGAAATCTTTTAAATATTCGTTTTCCATGAACCAACAGTCCGGACCCAATGCAGTGGTTCAACCAAATGGAATTAACATTAGCAGTCGCTATGCGGAACAAATGAATGTGCTCCACAGCAGCATCAATGACATACAAAAAGTTTGTCTTTTTAATTTATTTTCAACTGGAATTCATGGGGTAGACTTAATTCGATTAGTTTTAGCTTTATTCTGCTGAAATAACCGATTAAACTCTTAAATAGTATCAACGTCATGAACAACCGAAACTACAAAATTTTTCTTATGCAACCCTAAGCAGAGCTCTACACTCAGTCTAAGCTTGCTCATAAATAATATATTTTTATTTATTAGACCAACAGAATGCTGTCTTGATTTTGACAATTTATTGCTATAGTTATTTTCTTAATAATGTTTCCATAATGTCATTTAGATGCAAACATTTTTACCGCTTTTCTACTTGAGCAATTTCGCTTTGATACGCAATCTTTTATTATAAAAAACATAAAACGCAATGAACGCAAAACGTTATTTAAAAATCTTGATTTATAAGTCTTCAAATAGTGTTTTTATTGATGACAAATTTGAGATTTTTACCACATAACAAAACGGCAAACATGAGCGGTATTTAAAATAATATTGTATTTTTCTATTAAAAAGACCATGCAATTTTCTTTTCAAAATTTGTTCCAAGTATTCTAAAATTGTTTTTTTTTTTAGAAAAAATACTCCATCAAAACAAACCTTAAATTTCAAACAAGTTTCCGCATTATTAATGCTATTTTCATGCACTATCTGCACGTTTCACGATATATTAGCCAAAATTGAAAGGGTTTTGTTACTAAAATATTACAATTTGCCCAAATCTTTTTTTCAACTTTATAATGATATGATGATGATCTTTATTTCTTTCTTGTGTATTTTTGGTAGATTTTCTTTTAATATATTTGAACCATTTAAATGATTTGTATAAAGTTTTAAAAAATTTTAGTTACCATATAAAACGTGTGTCCGAATTTTGGTCCGGAATTAAAGTTTTAAAATCGTTGAATATTAGTAAATTTAAAAGCAATATACACAATAAGACAAAAAGTGTTCCAGCGATTGATAAATCGATCGTTGATTTTTTCTACATTATTTATCGAGAAACATCAAAGTACACTTTTTGTGTACATTTATTGTATTGCTTCTGTTGAAAATTGTTACAGAAACAAAAACATTTTATCGATAAATATCGTATGAAAAAAAGCTAATAAAACACACATAAAACATTTCCTAACAAGTTCCAACATTTTTTTGTTAATTAAAAAAATTTCAAAAATCAAAAAAAAATATATACAATACAAAAATCCGATTTTTGAGTACTGACCCTGGTATGGTACTGATTCTGAAGATTAAAAAATCAAGCGCTGTATAACCATTTTTATTCGATCAAAAAACTAAGAAATAAATTATATAGAGTGGTTAAAACTTAAAACTAGCTTTATTTGGTCTCGGACTTTCCGAATATGGAATTGGTTCGTAATACAAGACCAATAGTTCGCTACATGTGCTCTTTTTACCCTTACACATGGTGTATGTGTATACGTGATTAATCGGCAGTTTGTAAATATAACTTGATTTGTAACATATTGATCGGGAGTTCTTCAATAGAAGCAGGGCGTACACGACTGGTGGATTTGTGATTAACACAGAAATTTCTAGATTAGAACGCTATGCGTGGTCGAGTCTTGGTGCGTAAGAGTCAAAATTTATGTTGTCGTGATGTTTTAGAATTACGAAACCCTTAAAGACAAATGTAAAATATATTCAAGAAGCAAAAGTGTAGGACTACCATGTCAGTTGCGGATACATTTAGGGTGCAGATTACAGGATTATGATTGAACTATATCCGGTTGACCTCCCATGTTTGTATAGGAGACATGAGCGGACCAATTAAAATTGTGCGGTTATGGCATTTAAAATGAAAACGAATTAGAACGCATATTTTTTTAATTCTCGCTTTTTTTAAAAATATACAAAAATATTATTCAACGTTCGCTTTTAAAAAATTCCATTTTTGTTCAAAAATAAGTATCAATAAATAATAGTTAAAATATGGTATTAAAATTTTAATATTACTCCAATAAAAAGCCGAACAAAACTTTTAAAAGCTTTAACTACGGCTTTAAAATTTTTTGTTTGAAAAATTCTTAAAATCATATTCATAACTTTATATGCTTTTTTATTATATTATTACAGTGTTTTTTTCAGGTTTAAGTGATTCACATATTACAATACCAAGATCACTAGCTTCTTTACATTTATTTAAAGACTCTTTTTTTTTATTTTTAAGGACTGGTTAGGATTTCCATTTCCCATATGAAGTACAATAAAGAAATATCTTGTATATTTTTGTAATCTTTTTAAAAACCATTGTTTTTGATGAGATAAACTGAATTAAAAAAAAAACAATTTCAGAAAATACTTCAAAAAGTATTTTAATTTAAACAATCGAAATTTATAAAAATATTTTTGTAAAATCAATAAAAAGGAAAAAACAAAAGAAAAAATATCTTTAATTTAGCTTGCCAGCAGTACAAAGTTGTTGCATGCAGCAACTCGCCTTATTCGCTATCCGATTCTATTGCTATCCGCTCGCTATTCGAGATAATTTGGGTGTGAACGTACGATCCGCTATCTGCTATCTGGTATCCAAGGCAATTCCGGTGCGAATGGTTATCCGCCATCTGCGATCTGCTATCCGAGGCAATTCTGGTGTGAACTGTTATCCGCTATCCGCTATCCGCTATCCGCTATCTGCTATCTGAGGCAATTCCGTTGTGAACGGTTATCCGCTATCTGCTATCTGATGCAATTCCGGTGTGAACGGTTATCCACTATCTGCTATCTGCTATCCGCTATCTGCTATTCGTCCGGTGTGAACGTACTATCGGCTATCTGCTATCTGCTATTCGCTATCTGAGGCCATTTTTTTTACTCCGGTGTGAACGTACTATCCGCTATCTGCTATCTGGTATCCAAGGCAATTCCGGTGTGAACGGTTATCCGCTATCCGCTATCTGGTATCCAAGGCAATTCCCGTGTGAACGGTTATCCGCTATCTGCTATCTGGTATCCAAGGCAATTCCGGTGTGAACGGTTATCCGCTATCTGCTATCTGCTATCCGCTATTTGCTATCCGTCCGGTGTGAACGTACGACCGCTATCTGCTATCTGCTATCCGCTATCTGAGGCCATTTTTTTACTCTGGTGTGAACGTACTATCCGCTATCTGCTATCTGCTATCTGCTATCCAAGGCAATTCCGGTGTGAATGTACTATCCGCTATCTTCTATCTGCTATCCGCTATCTGAGGTTATTTTACTCCGGTGTGAACGGTGATCTGCTATCTGCTATCTGCTATCCGCTATCTGCTATCCAAGGCAATTCCGGTGTGAACAGTTATCCGCTATCTGCTATCTGCTATCCAAGGCAATTCTAGTGTGAATGGTTATCCGCTATCTGCTATCTGCTATCCGAGGCAATTCCGGTGTGAACGGTTATCCGCTATCTGCTATCTGCTATCCGCTATCCGCTATCCGCTATCTGCTATCTGAGGCAATTCCGTTGTGAACGGTTATCCGCTATCTGCTATCTGCTATCTGATGCAATTCCATTGTGAACGGTTATCCACTATCTGCTATCTGCTATCCGCTATCTGCTATTCGTCCGGTGTGAACGTACTATCCGCTATCTGCTATCTGCTATTCGCTATCTGAGGCCATTTTTTTAATCCAATGTGAACGTACTATCCGCTATCTGCTATCTGCTATCTATTATCCGAGGCAATTCCGGTGTGAACGTACTATCCGCTATCTGCTATCTGCTATCCGCTATCTGAGGTTATTTTACTCCGGTGTGAACGGTTTCTGCTATCTGCTATCCGCTATCCGCTATCTGCTATCCGAGGCAATTCCGGTGTGAACGGTTATCCGCTATCTGCTATCTGCTATCCGCTATTCGAGGCAATTCCGGTGTGAACGTACTATCCGCTATCTGCTATCCGCTATCTGAGGTTATTTTACTCCGGTATGAACGGTTTCTGCTATCTGCTATCGGCTATCCGCTATCTGCTATCTGCTATCCGTCCGGTGTGAACCGGCCTTTAAGGTTTATATATTTTTTTTTATTTTTAAACATTATTTATTTAAAACTTATTAATATACACTTAATAACTTTCGATTCTTATTACAATAAATACGGCGCTCTAATTAATGTTAAAGTATAATATGCAAATTTTTGCTCGTTAATAATCAGGAGAGCCAAAAAAAACAATTTCAGAAAATACTTTAAAAAGTGTTTTAATTTAAACTATCGAAATTTATAAAAATATTTTTGTAAAAAGGGAAAAACAAAAGAAAAAATATCTAAAAAAAGAAGAAGAAGAAGAAGATGATGATGATGATGAAGAAGAAGAAAAAAAGGAGAAAAAAGAAGAAGAAGAAAAAAGAAGAGGAAAAAGAAGAAGAAGAAGAAGAAGATGATGATGATGATGAAGAAAAATAAAAAAGAAGAAGAAGAAGAAGAAGAAGAAGAAGAAGAAGAAGAAGAAGAATAAGAAGATGATGAAGAAGAAGAAGAACAAGAAGAAGAAGAAGAAGATGATGATAATGAAGAAGAAGAAGAAGAAGAAGAAGAAGAAGAAGAAAAAGAAGAAAAAGAAGAAGAAGAAGAAAAAGAAGAAGGTTCTGAATTTCAAATAACCCGCCCGCGCATTTCTAATAACCCGCCTGCGCGGCATTCTTTTACTCATATTCCCAGCTGAATTTCGAAGCCCTGTTTTGCCGCTGCTTTTCCCACAACCTATCCCACAAAGCAAAACATAAATGACGTGATTACGAATACCATATGACATTTTAAAGCTATTAAAATTCTTAGGGGTGTAAATTTTTTGTCTCTAAATCAATGAAAACTTACTGGTAAGCGTTATTGGTCACTGTGTTTTTCTGAACTACCTTAAAATTATTGGTACTGGATATTAAAGATGAATTCTATCAGGGTGAAATTGTAAGGGTGGTCGAGTAACCACTCGTTCTTGGAGAAAATATCACGCGCAGTGAAACACGTGATGCAATTAAATAATTATTGGTTACATTACTACTGAGACTTAATTTTTTTAATTGCTACAGCAACAAAGGTTAAAACGTTTATTTTCATCATAAAAGCTTTCGACCCGTTCTTGGATCATCCTCAGTTAAAACATCTGAAATACAAAAAAACATTTTTTGTTAGAAAAGTAGTAAAGTTACAATAAATAGTAAGTAAAAAGCAAATAAATTACAGGAAATAAAAATTAATAGGTATAAATAAAGTAAAGGATAGATAAAACGCACAATTATAAAACAGAAAACGAGAAAAAAATTTTGATACTATTAAGATAATGATTACTAAAAGGTTTTAAAGAAAAAATTTTATATGAACTAAATTTTATGGCTACTCTATGCACAAGATGTACCTAAAACAAGGACTACTTGGAACTACAAGACGACAAAGCTACAACAAACACTAAAAAAAAAAAAAAATTAAAATAAAGACCTAAATTAAAAACAGAATAACTCAGCGCTAGTGATATTTTTATTTAAAACGGGCTGATCCCTACGAATACAAAAACTTTCTTTGAGTCTCAAACAATATTCATTTGACGCAGAAGCTAAAACGGTAAAATTTGATAAATTAGGCTTAGTTGTTAACTGATTACAGGCTAAAATATGGTCAAAAATTGCTGAAGCTTTTGGTACTACCTGCTTTCCGGTTTTTGATGACACACCAATGTGTTCCGACAATCTTGTGTTAAGATGGCGGGTGGTAGACCCACAGTAAGTGGTTTTACAACCACTACATAAAAATTTATAGACAACACAAGACTTCAGACCCAAAGGAATCTCATCTTTAAAACGAAAACAAGTAGCAAGTGATTTAGAAGTTTTAAACGCAATTCTTAATTTAACTTGAGGAAAATGGCGGTAAAAAAGTTTTTTAAGTTTATTTTGAACGTTTATAGAGTTAAAACCAATATATGGTAAAACAATGCAAAGAGATAATTTATTTGCGGTTAAAACTTCCAAATCTTTAGACTTAAATTTCTTATTTAAAAATTTTCTAATACAAGCGTCAATAAAACCAAATGGATATTTGTTTTTACATAAAATAGATTTTAAAATAGCAATCTCTTCATGAAATAATTGGTAAGATGAAGATAAATTAAACGATCGAGATAAAAGTCCTAAAACTAAGCCATATTTTGAAGAAGGTGGAATAAAACTGCCATAATTAGAATATATTCCGCTAAAAGTTGGCTTTCTGTATAAAGATGTGGTAAAACTATCATTATTTCTTTGAATTGACATGTCCAAAAAAGGTAAAACAGAGTCTTTTTCTTCTTCATAAGTGAATTGAATGTTATTATGGCGCTAATTCAAATATTCTAAAAATGGTTTTATGTGGTTCGGATTGTGAAAGAGAATAAAACAGTCATCAACATATCTTCGATAAAACGCCGGTTTAAATTCTGTGGGACAATTTTTTAACCAAATATCTTCATGGTAACATAAAAAGGCATTTGCTAAAGTGGGACCAAGGGGTGAGCCCATTGCTACTCCATCAATTTGTTGATAAAACTTCGAATTAAACATAAAAACATTATTTTCAATAGCCAACTTGATAAAATCTTCCAAATCCTTTTTGTTAGTAAAATTTTCTGGACATTTCCCGCTGTTAAAAAGTGCATTAGCACAAATTTGAGTGGTTTCCTGTAAAGGGATGTTAGTGAATAAAGATTTTATATCAAAACTGGCCATATACAGATTTTTGGACGGAAATTCGGACGGATTTAAATTTGAAATATCTTTTGCAAATGTAAAAGAATCACGAATTGAGTATTTGTTAACAGAAAAGTCGGATAAAACTGGGACCAAAAATTTTGCTAAAAAATATGTCGCGGTTCCAATCGCTGATAAAATTGGTCGTAGCGATGCATTTTTTTTATGAACTTTGGTAAGACCGTATAAGCGGCCAGGCTGGGATCCTTTAGGATTAAGACGGTCAAAGGTCTCTTGTGAAATGGTGTCTTTATTTTTAAAACTTCGTAAAACTGACCGAATTTTGTCCTCGTGATTAACTATAAAATTAAAACGTTTGTCTAAAACAGGATCCTCTTTTATTTTGATTTCAACAAATTTTGTGCGGTCAGATAAAATTTCAAACATTTTATGATTGTAGGAGTCCCGATCCAATAAAACAACCGAATTTCCTTTGTCTGATTTTTGTATCACTAAATTCTTTTGAGCGCGAAGTTCTTTAATAGATTCCATTTCTGCTTTTGATAAAACGCGGGGTTTTGGAGATTCATTGTAGCGATAAAACGAAGATAAAGCTAGTTCTTTAAATGAAGATCAATCGCTCTAATTTTTTTAATGTTCTTGGTTTGCGCGTTATTGTTTATTTCTTCTTGGCGGAGAACGGTCCGCCCTTAATTTCAGCCTGAAAGACATTGGCTTTACTCGATGCAAAGCAACAATATCACATTTAAAATTATCCATCAGTTTTTACGTGCACATAAACAACTTTCTAATGGAAAATAATTTTTTCCTGTATATTCAAAAAGCGATAGTGTAGGACTACCATGTCAGTTGCGGATATATGTAGGGTGCAGATTACAGGATTATGGTTAAACTATATCCGGTTGACCTCCCATGTTTGTATAAGAGACATTAGCGGACCAATTAAAATTGTGCTGTTATGACATTTAAAATAAAAACGAATTAGAACGCATATTTTTTTAATTCTCGCTTTTTTTAAAGATATACAAAAATATTACTCAACGTTTGCTTTTAAAAAATTCCATTTTTGTTCCAAAACGACTATCGATAAATAATTGTTAAAATATGGTATTAAAATTTTAATATTAAACCGTTTTTACTCGAAGTTTTAAATAATGTGATTGTTAAATAGTCGATTTCATACTGCAAATCATCAAGGATAAATAGTTTTGATTTGCCTATAATTCTTTTCACGTATTTTGTAATTAAAAAAGTAAATATATTTCATTAGTCAGCATTCTATTTGTCTACAACAAGTTTAATTCGGACTGGCATAAAATATATATTTTTTAAACCTGTTTCTCTATTTAGCAGTGGCGAATTTAGAATTTTTTAATTTACAAGTACACTATAAAATTTAATCTGTCAAACGAGTTGAGTTGTTGTTTAAAATTAAAAGGTGAGAGATGAGTTGAGTTAAAATTTAAAATGAAGATGTGACTTTTACTAAAAAAAACCGGATAAAAAATTTAACGCTAACTAAAATTGAAAACATGTGAAAAACAACAGGAATTTAGTAATAAAAAAACAACTAAGAATATTTTACCGTAAGACAAAAAAGCAGTTAGTTGAGGGCGTAAATTAGAATGAGAATAAGAATATCTAAGGTTAAAGTCTTTCAGGCTGAAATTGAGGGCGTAACCGCTCTCCGCCAGGAAGAAATAAACAATAAATTTGCGAGCGGAAAAATTTAAAACAAAACAGTTTTCAGCGGTTATGTAACCAATTATTATTTATTTGCGTCATGTGTTTCTCTGCACGTGATATTTTCTCAAAAAACTAGTGGTTACTTTACCACTCATCTATTTTCACCCTGATAGAATTTATCTTTAGTAGACTGTCGTCCAATCCACTTAAAGCATTTTAAATACATGCAAATATCTACCTGCAGAGTTAATCTGTTGATTTAGGGTCGATGGACCCGAGAGCATTTAAAGCTTGAACCAAAAATAGGGAACTTCGAGCCGTAAGTTGGGAACTTGGAACCAAAAATAATAGCTAAAACGTTTACTTAAGCCTAAGCGAAACCTAAATCTAATTCTAAACTATTTTTTTCTTAAGAACTCCAAGTTCCCATGGTTTGTGGCTTCAAGTTTTAAAAATATTCGATGGCTCCAAATTCCCTGCTTGTGGCTCTAGGGACCCCGTATCAATCCGTTGTTCAAAAATGTTGCTAATGCAATAATTTGGTTTTTTAAGTAAATAAATCATTGCTTTGTTTGAATAAGGTTAAATAAATTTATCGTAGTTAAACCGCTCATCTTTTCATATAATATGTAAGTATACCCGGAATCAAGCGCGGTAATTATTAAAATACCGCACATCACAGTTTAATTACAGTAAATATCGTGCTGGGTGCCCGATATACTTATATAA
This sequence comes from Microlaimidae sp. YZB2_3, assembly GCA_030248175.1. NCBI lineage: Eukaryota > Metazoa > Nematoda > Chromadorea > Desmodorida > Microlaimidae > Microlaimidae sp. YZB2_3. Next base: position 31,832 of record JASAMX010000602.1, read on the forward strand.
TGAACGGTTTAACTACGAGGCATCAATAGTATTTTAACCATTTAATAAATATTTGTTGAAATGCTAAATGTTAAAAGTGCAGTCTTCTAAATTATCTGATTTGTGATTGATTATTTTTTTAATAAAAAAACGATTTATAAAGATTTCGTGTTCTCAGCTTTCCAAAAACATTTTTATTTTTATTATAAAGAATAACGACGGAAATTCGAAAGTACAGAAGAAGAGGATTTTGCAAGTAAAAGGAGGCGGGATAAAAATAAACGCCGAAATATACTTAAATGTTTCGTACGAGATAAAATTTTTAAACAAAAAACATAAAATGGTCATTATAATACTCCATAGAATAAGGACCCTTAAAATAAACTGAATAATAACTAAAGAACTTATTAGTAAAACGTACATTTCCTTTCAAATTTACTCCTTTTTTGTATCACTCAAAAATATTTTTTTAATTTAAAATGAAACGTGTTTTTCTTAATATTTTAAACGGTAAAGTGAAGGAGTTGAATTAGGTGGAGACGTACAGTATAGACGTATACTTTATTCATGGATTGATAAATTATTAGTCAGTCTACTCTATTTTGTAATCAATTTTTGTATTATAATCACCCTTTTATATTTTTTGTTTAGAAATGTTCGGGTATTTTTTAATTTACGGTTTTATTGACATCATTTTTGCCAATATCATTTTACAAAATCCTTTACAAATTTATAAATAAAGAAACACAGAATGTACAACATTTTAAAACTGAATACTTTTTGTTTGTGGTTTTTGGAAACATATCAAGTATTTAAATAAAGGGAAAGAGCACACAGAGCCTTACGGCTGCCTATATGTGGCTGTCAAACTTCAAAAATTTTTGAAAATTAACCTTTTTTATTCGATTTTTAAAAGCAGCAATTGTTTTTAAATTTGCGGTTGAAAATTGTAGACTATTCCAGTATTTAACAGTGCTGAGCTGAAAACAGCTAAAATACATTTCTTTGTGCTCAAAACAGCTAAAATACATTTCTTTGTTGGCCTTCGGTTTTTTAAGTTTAAAATTGTGATCATTTTTTCCTATATATTTCCTTATATATTTTTCCTATATATTTTTACCATAGCTGAAAAAAATCATTGAAGACAAGTCACTAAAATTTTTCAAAATACTAAAACACATATTTATATCTAAATAAATTCTTCAAGGGACTTTAAGTTGAGAAACTCTAAACGCTGTATATGTCAAAAATGCGTCTTGTAAAAGTCCTTTGGACGTTTTCAATAGAGTCAATATCTTTCAAAAGATAAGGTGACGACACTGGAGAGCAATACTCCAGTAAAAAGCCGAACAAAACTTTTAAAAGCTTTAACTACGGCTTTAAAATTTTTTGTTTGAAAAATTCGTAAAATCATATTCATAACTTATGGTTAAATTATATCTGGCTGACGCTGAAATTTAGAATGCAGACATGAAGGGACCAATTAAAATTGTGCGGTAATCACGTTTTTTTTTAAATAAGAACGTAAAAAATTTTTTAGTCCCACCTTTTCACAAAATATACATAAATTAACCAACTTTAGCCGTTAAAAAGTTTGGATTTAGGTTCCAAATTAAGTAATTTGATAAATAATTATTAAAATACAGTTTCTATTCTTTGTTATTAACCCGTTTTAGTGAAAAATTTTGAATGTTTTTGTTGTTAAATAGTCGATTCAATACTGCAAATATCGTGGTCAGCTAGATTTTATTTCCCTATAATATGCTTTTTTTTATTATATTATTACAGTGTTTTTTTTTTCAGGTTTAAGTGATTCACATATTACCATACCAAGATCACTAGCTTCTTTACATTTATTTAAAGACCCATTTTTTATTTTTAAGAAGTGGTTAGGATTTCCATTTCCCATATGAAGTACAATAAAGAAATACCTTGTATATTTTTGTAACCTTTTTAAAAACCATTGGTTTTGATGAGATCAACTGAATTTAAAAAAACAATTTCAGAAAATACTTCAAAAAGTATTTTAATTTAAACAATCGAAATTTATAAAAATATTTTTGTAAAATCAATAAAAAGGAAAAAAACAAAAGAAAATATCTTTAATTTAGCTTGCCAGCAGTACAAAGTTGTTGCATGCAGCAACTCGCCTTATTCGCTATCCGATTCTATTGCTATCCGCTCGCTATTCGAGACAATTCGGGTGTGAACGTACGATCCGCTATCTGCTATCTGCTATCCGCTATCTGAGGCCATTTTTTTACTCCGATGTGAACGTATTATCCGCTATCTGTTATCTGCTATCCAAGGCAATTCCGGTGTGAACGGTTATCCGCTATCTGCTATCTGCTATCCGCTATCTGCTATCCGTCTGGTGTGAACGTACGATCCGCTATCTGCTATCTGCTATCCGTTCGGTGTGAACCGGCCTTTAAGGTTGATATATTTTTTTTATTTTTAAACATTATTTATTTAAAACTTATTAATATACACTTAATAACTTTCGATTCTTATTACAATAAATACGGCGCTCTAATTAATGTTAAAGTTTAATATGCAAATTTTTGCTCGTTGATAATCAGGAGAGCCAAGAGCCACAATAAAAAAATGGTTGGCTCCCCATATCATAAAAGCAATGCACAAAACAACCAGAAAATAGGCCCAGGCTCAATAGTTTAGAACCAAAAAATTGAGTTATATGTTTTTCTGTCTTTTTAGGTTATATGCATACAAATAAGTTCTATAACTTTTATGTAAATGAGTTCAAAATTTTATATTCAATTATTAAAAAAAGCATGAATTCGTACTGGATCAAAAAATTAATATAACCAAAGAATAGGTACAAAAAAAACTTGCAACTGTAGATCATAAAAATTTTTTTTTAATTGTAATTTTACATGCCTGAAAATTAATATGCGTATTTTATTTAACCATAATTTTTGAGTTAAAAGTACGTAAAAAGAAATGTATGCGACGGGTATAAAAATAATAATCCTATTAGTAAGAAATGATTTTATTTAGGTGAAAAAAAATAAAAAATCTAAAACGAATAAAGTTTTAAAACGAAAATACTGTTTTCGCTATAAATATCGTGAACCAATCTGGTCGTTGTATGATTAAAAAGATTTTTCTTATTTTAAAAGCAAAATTACTATGTAGTTTTTTGAGCAGAAAATAAAAAAAAAGTTTTAAAGATTTGTAGCCTGTAGCACAATTTTTTAACATCAGCAAATCATTTAATCACTAAATTAATTTAGCTTGATTTACTTTAGTTTTAGCGGCTGCTTGACTCTCCTGATTAGCAGCGAGCAAAAATTTGATATTATATTTAACATTAGTTAAAGTGCCGTATTTATTGTAATAAGAATCGAAAGTTATTAAGTTTATATTAATAAGTTTTAAATAAATAATGTTTAAAAATAAAAAAATATATAAACCGTAAATTTTTTAATTAATTTAAATAAAATTTAAGTAGAATTCATGAGGTATTTTGCGAGTTATGAGGAAAGCAAAACAAGCATTTTTAGCAATTTTTAAAAAATGTTGATTTTTGGGTTCAAAAATACGTTAATTTTTTGCACGGAAACGATTTTATTTGTGTCATCTAAAGAATATTAGTGAAGTTATTACTTATATCTGTTACATATTTAAGTTTAAAAGCCATCCAGCAATTTTTAAGAAAAATAGCCCCTAGGTAAAAAAAGTGCTTTTTTTCGACAAAAAAGGGTCTCAAACGGGGCTTGGGTTCAATTTGAATTATAAAAGTTTTAAAAACCGAAGTGCTTTTATAACGTTTGTTATGACTCTGGTATGTCGAAAGCGTTTTGCGCTGTTTTACGAAATATTTTTCAGGCTCATAAATTAGTAAAACGTACATTCGAAAATTTGCCAAAAATTAGGCTAAAAAGTAAAATTCTCTAAAAACTTTTCGAAACATTTAAAAATAACGTAAAATATACCATGTAAAATCCCGTCTTGTTGTTTTTAAAATAACGTTTTAAGTTTTTTTATAGCTGCTTTGGAACAAAAGTTAAAAACGTTCACGTATTACACCTAATTTTGTGCGTTTTTGAAAAATGGCCGAAATTGGAAAAATTAATTTTCGACCAAAATTTTTTAAACTACCCCCACTAAGTTTTTTAACGAAGAAACATAATTGTATTTTTAAAGTAAATTTGTAAATTTTTCCAAATTATCAGATGTTTTTGAATTTTTTGCAAATTTTTAAAATCAGGCAATTTTTTTGAAAATTTTAATAATTTCCAGAGTCATAAAAAAATGTTAAAAAATTATTTTTATAAACAAGTGAGCCTTCTCTTCTATAAGGTAATATATAATTTATAAGTTGCGGATAAGTATGAGGCTCACAATACATTAATAAGCTATGTCCTATATTTTTCGAAATTTCGAGTAGAAAAAAAAGTGGCACAAAAAGTGGTACTATTACAACCCCAACCCATTAGGACCTGATAATGGGCAAAATTTTCTTTTAAGTTAGTGCAATATAACCCAAATTATGTAGTAGGAAGCTCAATATGTTTTTTGGATCCAAAAATTCAATAATTTTGCGCAATTTTCTATCATTTCAATTTTCGGCCAACCGCCCCTTAAAAGACCTAAAATAAAAAATAAATCCCAAAAAATTTTTTAAATTTGAAACGTTATTTTTGTTAGGATTCGCTTGGCGGTCATTTTGAGCTATTTTTCATAAGATTTAAAATCGAGGCTAAAATTAGCGGCCGGCACATATTGTCATTGTACCACGGAGATTGTCTCCCCCCCTGGTAAGTAAGTAAGTAAGTAAGTGAGTAACTTCCTAACGCTTTCTTTGATTTTGTCTAACTCTATATAAATTTTCAACTCTATATAAATTGAAATTCGCAATATATATACAACTGACAACGGAAAATCGATTGATAATTATGATTTTGTGATCTGAGAATTTGTGCGGTCGATCTTGACGTATATGTAAATGATATTTAATACAATTATAACTCGGTCGAATAAATTCTATATGAATAAATTCTATATGACTTGAAATTCGAAAAATAGATACAACTGACAACGGAGAATTGATTAATTGATTAATTGACCTGGCAGATTGTGCGGTCGATCATGAATAAATTAATCTATAACTTATTATAACTTGGCCGAATAAAATCTATATTACTTGCAATTTTGAACATAGATACAACTGACAAGTCAAGGACAAGGAGGACAAGGAGGCGGATGGTGGATGGCGGATACTCCGGTGGCGGATTTTCATAGCGCAGTGGCAGATTGTACGAACTTGCTTTTTTGTGCTTTTAAAAGAAGCAAAAATAATTTTGAAAATTTATTTTATACGATTATACTACAGGGAATTATTTTGAATTTTTTTAAACTTTGATACTTTTTAAAAGAAAGGAATTTGAGAATCTTAATAATCATTATGGACAAACAACTAATTAGAACACTAAGTCTATCATTACTTATCGTAGTTTCTACTTGTACTCCAATAAATGCCTACAGTACAAATACGACAGAAGTAGTACTGAAAAATTATTTTAGAAAAGCGATTTTTAGAAAAACTGTACTTACATATATTTTATTTAAAAACTGTACTTACAAAAAGAAGAAAAAGAAGAAGAAGAAGAAGAAGAAGAAAAAGAAGAAGAAGAAGAAGATGATGATGATGAAGAAAAAGAAGAAGAAGAAGATAATGATGATGATGAAGAAGAAGAAGAAAAAGAAGAAGAAGAAAAAGAAGAAGAAGAAAAAGAAGAAGAAGAAGATCATGATGATGAAGTAAAATAAAAAGAAGAAAAGGAATAATAATAATAAGAAGAAGAAGAAGAAGATGATGATGATGATGATGAAGAAGAAGAAGAAGAAGGTTCTGAATTTCAAATAACCCGCCCGCGCATTTATAATAACCCGCCTGCGCGGCATTCTTTTACTCATATTCGCAGCTGTATTTTGAAGCCCTGTTTTGCCGCTGCTCCTCCCACAACCTATCCCACAGAGCAAAACATATATGACGTGATTACGAATATCATATGACATTTTATAGCTATTAAAATTCTTAGGGGTGTAAATTTTTTGTCTCTAAATCAATGAAAACTTACTGGTAAGTGTTATTGGTCAATGTGTTTTTCTGAACTAGCTTAAAATTATTGGTACTGGATATTAGTCGATGCAAAGCAACAATATCACGTTTAAAATTATCCATCAGTTTTTACGTGCATAAACAACTTTCTAATGGAAAATAATTTTTTCCTGCTAAAATGGCTGAAAACATCCTGTTCTGGAGTTTTCAATTGTAGAGATTTTAAATTTTATGTCAGATTTCAAATTAAAATAATTTATTTTATAAAAAAACACATCACTTTAAAACATGGACAACACAACTACATAATGGAACTGTTTTAACAATAAATTGACAAAAACAGTTGTACAAGGCGTTCAGGTGGTAAAATTTTCCAAATCAATGACAAAATTCTACATGGGCATCCGAAGTACATTATTATTTACAAAATTAAAAAAAAATTTATACAAAAATTAAAGGAAATTTATTTGTCAGCTGTATGGCTGACTCGGACCACTTGTAATTTTAAAAATCTATTATATACTATTATATACCACATAGAACTAATTTGAATTTTTTTTTAAATTTTGATACTTTTTAGGAAAAAAAGAATTTGGGAATTTGCGACTAGCACATTTTACGGTTTAAAATATTTCAAATATTTATTGGTTTAAAATCTCGACCCCTTCTCTTCAAAATTTTTTAAATACTTTTTAAATATTGCAAAAGCAAAAGCAGTTTTTGGGGGTTTTTAGTTTTTTGCCGCTTCGTAGGTACGGCGCTGTTGGTTTCCAGTTTTTTAATGTTTCAATTACAGAAAATGCTTAATTTAAAAGTTTGGAATGGACTTTTTAAAATTGATTTTTAAGTTTTGAATAGTTTTACAAACAAAACATTAAAAAAAACTATGTAGGTTTAAAATTAGTTTAAAAGCACAAATTTCATTTTTATTTTTACTAATTCGAAATCACTGTTTAGGATAATACTATTTTAGTGGTGATTTTAAACTATTGTGACGTTTAATTAAAAAACAAAAACTCATGATAAAACTCATGAGCAACCTTAACTATCAACTGTAAACTTTATAGTATCCTATAAGGAAAACCCTAAAATCATTATAATTTCTCTAAATTTAATGGTGCGTTCTTTAAAAATGCCGAAATAATAGTTTTCAAGTTAAAAATTTTTATACACTTTGTGTATTGTGAGAAAATTGGGTGCATTCGCAAAAAATTAACATGAAAAAAAAATTATGTTGCTTGCTTTTTTTTCAAAAAAACAAAATTCGATTAATTTTGAAAAAAACGTTTATATTATTTGGTCCCACTCAAAGGATTAGAAAAATTATTATAAACTAGTTTGGAATAAGGGTTTTTTAGTGTTAGGAAGAGGGTACATAACTACTAGCGCCAATCATATGTAGAGGGAAAAGTGAGAAACAACGAGCGACTAGTACATTTTACAGTTTAAAATATTTTAAATATTTATTGGTTTAAAATCTCGACCCCTTCAAAATTTCTAAAATACTTTTTAAATATTGCAAAAGCAGTTTTTGGGGATTTTTAGTTTTTTGCCGCTTCGTAGGTACGGCGCTGCTGGCGCGCTTGTTTCCCAGTTTTTTAATGTTTCAATTACAGAAAATGCTATATTTAAAAGTTTGGAATGGACTTTTTAAAGTTAATTTTTAAGTTTTGAATAGTTTTACAAGCAAAACATTAAAAAAACTATGTAGGTTTAAAATTAGTTTAAAAGCACAAATTTCATCTTTATTTTTACTAATTCGAAATCACTGTTTAGGATAATACTATTTTAGTGGTGATTTTAAACTATTGTGACGTTTAATTAAAAAACAAAAATTTATTTAGCACAAACTGATATATTACAGCGCTTTAACGTAGTGAAACATACCATCGTGTAGCAATTTTTATGAAGTATAGGTTTAATCTTAAGAAACTAAGGAATCTAAGATTTTTTCAAATTTTATTTTTTTTGTACCCTCTCTTGTACAGTAAAAGACGCTTATTCTGAACTAGTCTATGGCTGACACGGACTACTTGTAATTTTAAAAATCTATTATATACTATTATATACCACATAGAACTAATTTGAATTTTTTTAAATTTTAATACTTTTTAGGAAAAAGGAATTTGGGAATTTTAATATTCATTATGGACAAACAACTAATTAGAACATTAAGTCTTTCATTACTTATGGTAGTTTCTACTTGTACTCCAATATTTATAAGTGCCTACTGTACAAATACGACAGAAGTAGTTCTGCAAAATTATTTTAGAAAAGCAATTTTCGGGGAAACTGTACTTACAGGTATATTTTTAAAATTAATTAAAAAAAATTATTTTTAAATTTTTTTTTGATTACTATTTTTATTATAGGAAGTTTGCACTTGAACTGTACAATAAAGGTAAAATACCCCACATAGGGTAACGGACTTAAATTCGGCCAGTGTTACTTTCGGCCATCGGCCTTTGAATAAACCATTTAATCAAAGTTACTAAAATTCAATTAAATAATTATATTTACAATAAGATAAAACTAATATAAAAATCAACATGCTTATAATCTAATAATACCGTTTTCTCAGGCGTTGTTCTCATGCGTAGTCTGTGTTTGTGTTCCCTGTCTCCTCCCCTAACCACCATTGGATTTAGGTGAATGAGATATCATTGGATTGATTGGAAAATTTATACCCTGGGAATGTTGTAAGGTGTTTGAAATTTAGAAACATTTTACATAAACATTTTAAGGCTAGACAACGCATTTTCACCAAAGGGATAAATGAAATTTATCCCCAACCACAAAAAGATTTGGGATAAATGAAATATCTTTGCAAACCTTACATTCGGTGAAATATCATAAATGGGTTGAAATTTTGAAAAATTGTGGATGGAAATCTTTAAACTGGACAACGAACGTATTTGAAAAAGGGGAGAACCTACAGATTTTGAAAGTGGAAAGTTTTTTGTGTGTATGTGTAGACATTTCACCTGTATGCATAAAGTATATACGCTAAAACCCGGCTCACACGGAGGCAATAGGTGGCATTGCCATCGCTGCTGTGTCCAAGGTTAAATATAGAACGTGTTCACACGTAGATGGGAAAGCCACCGCTGTTGTTTGATCCACAACTCTCAAAAAACGCTTGGGAACGCCCGCATTGTTAAAAAAATCAATAAAAACTATTGCGGTTTTTAGACAAACGCTTTCATTGTATAAAAAAACCAGCAAAAATATTGCGGTTTTAAGAGAAAAATGCGTGAAAATGCCTGCATCGTATAAAAAATGAAAATACCGTGGTTTTATTGCAAAACATCGTGTTACATCTCTTATACTTTTAGATCCCTGATATGATCCGTTTTATATGATCGAAACGTTGGAATACACATGTTTTAATAGATTTTGTCTTTAAACCTGTCACCGAAATGTCTGTGCTAAAGATTACAGTAACCAGAGTTACAGTAACCTCTCCGCGTCACTGCGAAGTGAGCGCGGAATTTTTGATTTAAAAGTTAGAAACTTAAGTTCCTGCTTGCAGGAACCTCTACACACCTGTGTGCAGGGATAGTTCCGGATCCGTCACGGTGATCCTCCGTCGCGGTGATCCTTCGGTTCCTCAGTTGCTGGGTTCTGTTCTGTAGAGAGACCAATCTTGAAGAGTTAAAGTTTATTAACTTAAAACAAATACAAAACCGCGCCTTTTATAGTGGCGAATTTTAAAATAACAAAAAGAATTTAATAAATAAAAATTCTAAACAACACAGCCAGCGGGCTACACCTTTTTCCTATTTTTTGGAAAATTAAGATCACACTACAAATAAAAGTAATTACAAAAAAACACGTTAGTTAGTAGGCCATAGCAGGCACAACTTCACTAAAAAAAAAACAAAAACATTGTATCATTTTGGTTATCATCTTCTTAAAATCTTCGACAAGTCTGACAGAAAGTGTCGCTTGAAGCGGATTCATGTTCTTTTGCTATATCATACTGTTCATTCCAAAAGAGTCTAAATTCTTCTGTTATTGGCTTGTAAGATGTGGATGTGCGTCGCTGATTCGGGGTAAATGGAATATTTTTCTTTAGCCACTGGTTGAAAGCTGGGATTTTCTGGCTTTGTCCTGAATTGTTTGGCGTTGAGTGTGGAATTGTTCCGGTCTGATGTTTATCTTTAAACTGCAAAAGATTGTGACGAGGAACTTGAAACGATGTGGAATTGTGGTCAGGAACATCTTGACTTCCACGGTCTTGGAGTTGACGAAAAGGCAAAGGTGCGGCCTGTTCTCTGCTGTGAAGCTGAACGGGGCGGCCACGCGGCCTTACAACCGCGGCCTCGCTGATAAAAAGATCGCCCAAACGTGCCGCGTTGGCAATTATGCGGTCCGGCAATCTGATTTTGGAAGAGCTGTACTTGTGCACAAGGCTTTTGAGCAAAAGATACGCGGTTTGGCCGGTCACATCTGCGGTTCTGTCCTGGGATGTTTAAGGCACTACCGCGCTGCTGGCCGCGTTTACACGTAAGCGGAAAGCAGGAGGCTTGACCCCAACGTCCACCACCACGCTGACCACTTTCCTTCCTTCTTAAAGAGAAACGCGGGTAGATAAAGCAAGAACCTGAAACACAAGACACATGACTATCCACAGTCGGGGTTGGATAAAATAGCTGATTGCGTACAGTACATGGTTTAAGTGTCATTAAGTTTACCCAAAAAGCCTTGTGTTTCCCTTTTAGTTCATCTAAAATAAGAGCGGTATTTTTATTTTTATTTAAGGTAGAACTTCACAGTTTTGACCACTTGGACTACAAGTCGCATATCAATATAAATATTAATTTTTGGCCCTTAAAAGTGGGGTGTTATAAAAAGTTAAGAATCTGTGCTATCCAGTGGCTATAAAAACATCACTGAAAAGTTTGTCCAGTTCGCAACAGATGTCCATGGATTCTACCTCTGAAAACCACAATAAGGCCTTTTAAAAAAAATTGATTCGTTATTTTTGGGCGAAATTTTATAATAAATTAGGGTAATGTAGGGGGCAACTTTCAGAGGTAGTTTGGGTTCAAAATGATCTCAGGATTTTTTTTAAATTGCAAAAAAGACTTTTTTTACAAAAATATATAGTAAAAAAATCCCGAAGTCCTCTTTTAATCGTTTATAATTAAAAAAATGGTAAAAGCTTATATCTAACTATTTCCAAATTTTCGTTTAAAAATAACGAATCAATTTTTTTAAATTTTCTTTTAATTGACGCGGAGAAACTACATTTTGAACCATTGCTTTAAAAGCTCCTTTTAATTGATCTTGATTGATTGATTTTAATTTAATCCCCGAGCACCCAGTAGCCGAGTGGTTAGTACGTCGCGCTCGGATCCTCAGATCCGTGGGTTCGAGTAGTCGCTTGACCATATTTTTAACGCTGAAAATTTTTTTTTTTATTTTTTATCTTTTTAATTTAAAAAAATGTTTTATTATTTAAGATAATGCTAAACATAAATAAACATAATGCTGGCGGCTTCTTTTGTATTTTCATGGTTGGTTGGTGTGATGGGTGGGCATGTTACTTGTTTTTTATGTTATTATAATTATATTTATATTTATATGTGATTAAATTGGTAGATACAAGTCTAAGTGCAGTATTTTTACTAGCTTTTGTGTCTTTCCTGTCATTGTATTTAGATGGCAAAATAAAAATTGATTGATTGATTGATTGAAGATACGCTAAAGAGAAAATGAAAAAATAGAATATTTTTGGTAATAAACTTTATTAATGTTTTGTATTTTTGACATGTATTTTATTGATGTTATTTGATTATTGTGGACGATAACATTTTTTTAGAGAAAAATGAGTGTCAAAAATTGAATCAGCAGGTCAAACTACGTATAGTAAGATGTAATTCAAAAAGATCTGTCGTCAAAAAAAACTGTGAAGTTCTATCTTAAGGCTTGAATACGATAAGGTCCTTGATATAGATCGCTAAAACTAGTGGCCTGACCTATTTTAATTTGAGGATTAACACAAAGAATTAAATTTCCAACCGCTAGATTTTTAATATGTATTTTCTTGTCATAGATGCGCTTCTGCTTAATTTGCTTAATTTATATTTTGGCGGGCTATTTTGCGCGCTTGAAGTAACATTTCACCCGCGGTTTGAATATAGGCGTCATCATAAAGAATAGGTGTATTACGATGTGTGTTGTATGCACCGTCTATAGGAAACCGGGGATCTTTTCCAAATAAAAGAAAATATGGGGTTTCTTTGGTGCTTTCTTGGGGAACAGTATTATCCGCCTAGGACCTCCAAAAATGTCACCAAAATGTCTGTGCTAAAGATTACAGTAACCGGAGTTACAGTAACCTCTCCACGTCACTGCGAAGCGAGCGCGGGATATTTGATTTAAAAGTTAGAAACTAAAGTTCCTGCTTGCAGGAACCTCTACACACCTGTGTGCAGGGATAGTTCCGGATCCGTCGCGGTGATCCTTCGGTTCCTCAGCTGCTGGGTTCTGTTCTGTAGAGAGACCAATCTTGAAGAGTTAAAGTTTATTAACTGAAAACGAATACAAAACCGCGCCTTTTATAGTAGCGTATTTTAAAATAACAAAAAGAATTTAATAAATAAAAATTCTAAACAAAACAGCCAGCGGGCTACACACCATGTCTAAAACAAACATTTTTTTTAAAACATTATCTCTTATAAAAACAAACATCGCTTTAAAACATGGACATCTTCAGCCTTAGACAGTTTTTTACGTGGTAAAAATTTCAAAATTGATAACAACCAAACAAAACATTTAAAAACGAGTAAATTAATGGAGAATCATGACAGTTGATTTAATGTACATAAAGGTCTAAAGAAGAATTGAAAATAGTTTATATAACAACGAAAAAATGAGGTAGAAAAAATATTTACAACCAGCTGTTTTTTTAGAATAATTATTTTATGTTTAATTCTTATTTTCGTTTAATCTTGTTTTTTTTGTTAACCAAAGTCATATACAAATATTTTTAAATACTCTCAGGACCTTAGTGTATATTGAATTAACTGTCGTTATTCTCCATAGTTTTATATGGACATCATAACTTTATTATTTTCTAAAATAAAGCAAATGGATTTTAAAAAATTCAGTAAAAATTTGTTTGTCAGCCGTATGGCTGGCACGGGCTACTTCTATAATAAACATTTCGAATTTCTTCCGTTTAAAAGAAAAAACTTTTAATTTTGAAATTTCACGTTTTTATATCTTAGAACTTAGAGGCTTAAATACATATAATTAGTAATGGTCTTTCAATTTTTGCACTTTACGAAAAAAAATTTTTTGTATTAAATTTTTGGATTTGGCCACAACCCCAACCGATTTTTTAACTTTTTATTTTATAAATCTAAAGTTTTTTGTAAATTTTTTCGACTGGAAAATTTCGCAAAGATTATTATGTTTTTTTTTGAACTCAAAAAAAAAGTTTGTTGCAAGTAATATTCACCTGGGTCAGGGGGCACTATACGAGGGGCTAAAAAGGTCAATTTTTACCTTTTTGCATATTTAATTTTTTTTCAGTATTTTCAAACAACTGACTAGAAGATCAAAGCAAAACAAATTAAAATTTATTGGTAAAATGTGCACGTGTTTTTCTGGCATAGGGTACTAGCGAAACGCAGTTCATTTCATAACTTTACGTGTGACAAAAATAACAGCCGAAATTACGGATGGATAAATTTTAATCAATTACCCCAATACGTGGTAAAAGTTAACGATCGAAAAAGTTAATCATAAACCAATTTATTTTATTTTGAAAAAATATAAAACCAAAGTTACAGTTATATAGTTATATAGTTACAGTTATATAGTTAGTTACGCGTCAAATCTATAAAAATTCAAGCGTCTTCAATGTTTTTTTTGTTCATAAAAATAATAAAATTTCATAAAATTTTGAAATTCCGATTTTGAAACAAAATAAAAAGCTAAATTAAGTAGTTTGTACTGAAGGTAGTAAAATTTATTATCTTGTGTTAAAGGAATTTTTTATCATTTTTTTAAATTTATCCCTAAATTAGGCCAGAAAATGTATCAGTTTACCCAGCTGTAAATTTCCTGTAGTTCAGTTGCTGTAGAAAATCTCCAAATTTTGGGCGGGAAGCCACAAAGCCAGTTCTGCGCAAATGATTTTTAAAAGCTTTATTTCTGATTACATGAGCAAAAATTACAAAAATAGCACACTGCATATAGCTTATAACACACTAAATATATTAAGAACGTTTTTTTACTGATTGTTTTAAGAGAGTGGTTTCTCCCATAGCCAGACGGGGGGGGGGAGAAATGGACAAACACTCCCTTAAGGTTTCTCGGGACAGTTTTTATTGCAGAGCGTTCAGTAGTAAACCAATTGCAATAAAGAGCAAAAATTACCCTTTTTTATTTACACACAATTTATTTTTGATTTATTATACTTATAGAGTATTGTAATATTTTAAGATATTCAAATGACGAAAATTTGACTAATTGGCGAAAAGCAAGCAACAAATTCGGTTTACAATAATGATATTTTTTGAATTTATGTGAAATAAATTTTTAAAATTATAAAAAAACAAAAAAACATTATTAAAATCAAACAAAAATTGTGGCCAAATATGTTTTATGTGGGAATCGATCTCGGACCTTTCAAGAATTTGACGACGCGCTAACCGACTATGTCGCTGCAACCATGGGATGATGAGCTCTAAAAGCGATTTATAAACAAACCCTCTGAAATAAATCGATAAAACGCACGACGCACGACAGAACTATTTATGCATTAAAAAGTACAAAAGATATTATGGCCTTCCAAAAATTATAAATTTAAATAAAAATATACTATCTGGAGCTTTGAATTTTGCCAAATTAAATTAAATTGAAGTTTCACCGAAATTTTGAAAAAATTAACCCCTATTTTTCACGGAAAATTGTATATTAAACCATAAATACAAAAATATTTCCATAAATTGTTACGTACGTGAAAAAGGGTAACAATTCCTCTTTATTGGAAGTATTTTCCCTAATAAATAATGAATAGTGCATATTTCTAAAGCCCGGTTCACACTGAGGTGGCAATGCCACCAGTGGCAATGCCACCGCCACCGGTGGGAATGCTACCGGTGGCATTGCCACCGCTAGGTTCACACTGGGGTGGCATTGCCACCGCTGGAGACGCAACGCCAACATTTTGTTCGCGTGTAGAACTAAGAAAACGTAGGTAGTTAGAAATTTTTTAACTTATCTGATTCTTAAGACTATGAATATATTGATATTTTTGTATTGCTTGCGCTTCAAAAAAGATAGATTAAAAAACTTGCAGAAGATGGTGGGTACGTCTTATTTTTCAATGGGGCAAACAGCCAGGGGAACTTCACGCTTTAGTTTAAGAAATGAGACTGCAAAATCATTTATATTTTCAGGACTATTTTCGGATGTCTCATCTTCCTTCAATTCGATTATTTATTATCGTTAGTTGGTCCTTTGATTACGAAAACCCAAATTAATTGTCGGTAAACTATCTCAGAAAAAGAAGGTTTGCGATAAAGTTCCGAACGGTTTTGAACTTCATTAATCAAAAGTACTTCCAAATCAGTAGCCATATTTTTTAAGGATTTATTTCTGATTTATTTTATTTTAACCCAAGGCCCTGCATTAAATATTAGAAACTGCGCAGTAGCAAATTTTGCAAATCTTTGATTAATGCAAAAAATTGCAAATTCATAATTATTCAAGAACATTTACATGTTATGTAATGTACGTATGTGTTTAAAATTTGTTAAAAGTTACTTAAAATTTATTTTTTCATAAAAAATCTTTTTTTTAATATTAAGTTTTTTTAATATTAAGTTTTTTTAATATTAAGTTTTAAAACCACAGTATTTTTTCATTTTTTATGCAATGCACACCCGTTTTCACGCGTTTTTTTGTTAAAACCACAATATTTTTCGCTGGTTTTTTTATACAATTCATTTTTTATTGCTTTTTTAAAATGAGCGCGTTCCCACGCGTTTTCTTTTTGAAAAAGCTGCCACCGCCCACCGGTGATGGAGTTGTAGATCGAACACAACAGCGGTGGCATTGCCACCCCAATGTGAACATGTCCTATGTTTAACGTTAGACACAACAGCGGTGGCAATGCCACCTCGCGGTGGCATTGCCACCGCAGTGTGAAACGGGCTTAAGGGTTTTAAAAAAATTTCGTTGCAATCTGATTTTTAATATCAATTATTTCAACTATTGCCAATAATATAATTATATGTGCACTTTATAATCGTGGTATTTTTGCCTTTTTTATACTCAAATTAATTTTTTATGGAAATATTTCTGTATTTCACGAGATCTGTATGACAAAAATCGCGATTTTTCATACTTAAGAAAACTCTCTGGAGAGACCTTAAACCTGGTTTATAAAGTAAAATTTCCTTTGGACCATCCAAAAGTGTCCTTTGGAATCCTTTGGGCTGTCCAAAGCACACTTTTAGATTGTCTAAAGGACAATTTAACTTTGACAAAATAAATTGTATTTTGGAAACTTTGTACAAAGTATGAAGCAGGCTTTATAATGGAAATGGCTGTCATGGTATGTAATGAAAACTGTATAAAGTATTGAGAAATTTTTTATTGTAGTAGCATAAAAACCAATTTTTTTAATATAAGTACACTTTTTTCTGCTCTTAAAAATCTGAAATATTAAAAAAATTAGATCCAAAAACCAAACCTAATTAATAATTTCGAACAAAATTTATTAAGGAATTTTACAAATTTTTGTTTGAAAATTTTTACCTGTATATGAATATAAAATGTAGTTATGCCTTCTAAAAAATAAAACAAAATTAAAGCATTTTTTATTTTTAATTTATTTTTATGTGAATTTTTATATAATACAAAGTTTTAGAGTCAGAAGAAACTATTCTTCAGTTTGTATGGACCTTTTTTGTGTCGGAATTTTTATTTGGCATATTTTTGGCGAATCTTCTTTTTCCAAGGTTACCTGATTTCTTTGGACGAATTAGAGTGTTAAAATGTGTCAATGTTCTGCAAGTTCCATGCCATTTATTACAGGCCATAGCAAAATGGGTTCAGTGTTATGAGCTTTTGTTTATTGGAAGACTACTCTTTGGTAAGTAGTTAGTTACTAATACTATATAAATTAAGTCAGGCTTTGAGTTATTAAACAGAGTTGCAAACACGAAATTCCTAACATTTGCACATCCGTCGCGCCCATATTTTAATAAACATTGTTTAGTGTTCTTAAAAGCCATAAAAGTAAACCAGGAATTACTTAGTATTTAAGAAGTAAAAATGATCTATGACAGACAATAAAGCAAAGCTAAACGCAATAAAAACAATGAGATCTCTATGCTTTGGGAATCTCTGGACCAAAACATTTTCTTTAAAAATGGGACGACAGAATTTTGGATTCAATTTAAATTTTAGAAGATTTTTGATTTTTACGGTACCTAAAAATTTTACCCACCCTTCCTCCTTGTTGGCTTCTTATGTTAAAAAAATGATCATGAAATAAATCAATATAAATTTTAAAAAAAAACGTAAAGCCAAGGACTGACATAAATTTAGTTTGAACTATTAGTGTGTTAATATATGGTTAACTGAAAATTCTTGTAATAACACCAACAAAAATGCATAAACAACTTTTTTGGGATGTTGTTATTATTATTTTCTTTATTTTAAGGGAGGTACCACAGAACAATTTATCTTTGTTTCAACACATCAACCATAACGAGAGGGTAGGGGGAGGAGGTCTGAGCTGAGTTTTCAAAATTGTTTCAAATGTTAAACAAAAAACACTCAGCACGCACTCTGGTCATAAGTTTCTCCAAACACTACTAAATTATCTATTATTTAGGTTATTATAATTACTCAAAAATGGTGTACTTTAATTTTGGCCGCGCTCCTCAGTAAGAAACTTTAACAATAAAACTTTTAAAAGCTTAAAAATCAAAAATTGCTGCGATGTCCAAAAGACCTGGAGCGCGGGCAAATTTAAAAAAATAATTTTTAAACGTTTGTTGTAAGTGTAATAACAGATTTTTGACACAAATGATATCTTCAAAAAACCCATCGCAAGTTTTGATTTCTAGCAGCTACAAAAATGTTTTAAACCAGTGCAGTTTTATTCATTGGCGGCCGAAAAAGTTTTTGGTAACTTTATTATCTTTAAAAAATTGGTTTTTAAGACAGTCCTAAAATAGCGTCATATTAGTATGAAACGTGTCAAATACTTATGTGATTTGTGTAAAAAATAACAAGTATTTTAAAAATATTGGGGACTTGTGAGCAACTTTTTGCTTCCAAATATGGAATGAAAACGTCATTAAGATTAAGCGAACGAATTTCGTTTAATTTGTAGGTTAATGGGAAAGGCGCTGGTTTATTGATATATCAAAGGGCATTCTTTATTCAATTGATATAAATGAATAGTGTTACTTTTTTAAGGACCAGTTTTTACAATCTTTGGTTATTAGGAGGTCCTAAATAAACAGCAAGTTTAATCGCTTCAACAGATAACCAAGAAACTAAACTGGACTATAAACCCCTGTAATAACTTTTTGTATATGTCTACCATTTTTTTAGTTGAAATCTGATATAAGTTTTATAAATCCACCATTCTGTTAATTTAAATAAGCTTTAGATTGTGAATGCACAGAGTTTTTGCACCAAAGCACAGTTTCATTAGTAACAACATGTAAAATTTACAGGAATTTTGGCTGGAATTAATTTGATCAATCAGCTAACGATTTTGGTGGAAGTTGGAGATAAAAAATATCGTGGGAGAATTATGTCCGTGTTCTTTTTCATAGCCGGCATAGGCACCATTTTAGGCAGCTTTTTGGGACTACAATCCATTCTGGGCAGCTCAGAGCTCTGGCCCTGTTTGTTTCTAGTGCCCGCGGTGTGGTTCGCCATTGGCTCCATTTTAATCGCCATGTTTAAAGAAACACCCATATACCTTGCCGCACGTGCCCTCAATAGTTCAGATGAATTAAACGATGCTGGAAGAATTAAAATCTGCGAATCGTTATGGTTCTACCGGCACTCCACAGAAGACCTAAGCAACATAATTCAAGAAGTGATCATTGAAAAGAAACATTCAAAAGGAAAACAAAACTATTTTAAACACATCGCCAGCATGTACACAGCAAGTTACCTCCGTCCTAGCATTAAAATTTCCTGGGCAGTCACCATCTTGAGAGTTTTTAGTGGGGGCGATATGATCCTCTTTTATTCCACTACGATTTTGCAATACGCCGGGTTTGACTTATACACTGCCCAAGTGGTCACAATTGTCACCAAGACAGCAAATTTTATTGGTAAAATTTTGCTCTATTTTACTGTGGACAGATTTGGTAGACGTAAACTGCTTTTGTTCACAGGACCTCCAGTTTTGTTCTGCTTGTTTGTCATCCTGGCCATCAGGTAGTGTTATGGTTATAACAATACAAAACTAAATAGTTTGCTCTAAACTCCATAACAATACATTGTGAAGTAGTAAACCTAAACTTAAAAAGGTGCAAAAAATTTTATTCAAACATTTATGTAGCTTTTTTTACTTAAAATAACCAGTTTGTGATCAACAATAACAGAGTGACGTCTTTATTAGGACTACACAACAAAAATACATAAACGTAAAACGCATGTTGTTTTATAAAAAAACCACTAACTTCTTCCACTGAAATTAACGACCCTCTCGCCAGGAAGAAATAAACAATAAACCCGAGACGAGAAAAATTAAAAAAAAGTTTTTAGCGGTTTTGTAACCAATTATTATTTATTTGCGTCATTTATTTTATGTTTCTCTGCACGTGATATTTTCTCAAAGAACGAGTGGTTACTTTACCACTCATCTATTTTCACCCTGATAGAATTTATCTTTAGTTGTTAAACACTTTTTCTATTTAAACCAAATTTAAAACTATTCTCTATAAACATCCACTTATATTCACAAAAAAAAACTTTAATCTGCGCTAAAAAACCTGCGCTATCTACAAAAGCCAAACTTTCAATAGATATATATAGTATATATCTCAGGCGCGTATATAGGATTTTGCTAAGGGGGGGCGGTCTGCCAATGTCGCGGGATGAGGGTGTTACGGCGCAAAGCGCCGTAACTGCGCCGCGGGGCGGCGCAAAGTCGATGAGAAGCGTCGGCTGGGGGGTCTGGAGGTGGCCCTCCGAGCCGCCGAAGGCGAAAATTTTCAGAAATATGCACTTAAAACTTCTTAAAAATTGTGTCTTCTTAAAAAAAATCGATTCTTATAGTTATAGTTTTAATTTTGTTTTTATAACCTAATTCTTACACAAAATGTTTATTACATAAATAGCAGCATGAAGCCGACGCGGAGCGTCGACCGGGTTTCGGTGGTGCCCCCACAACCGCTGGAGACGAAAATTTTCGGAAATATGCAGTAAAAACTGCTTAAAAATTGTGTCCAATGAATTATATGGCAAAAGTTTTACATGAATTTCGATAACCTAAAGCTTTACCAATTTGTTTTTACTGTATTAGGAGCACCAAGCTGACGCAAGGCGTCGGCCGGGGGGTCTGAGGGGTGTCCCCCCAGCCGCCAGAGGTGAAAATTTTTTTTAATAAGCACTAAAAATTGCTTAAGAATTGTCTCCAGCCAATCATATAAGCATAGATTTACTTTTGTTTTTATAGTTTTCATAGATTTACTTTCTTTAACTGCGCCGTGTAGCGGCGCAAAACCGACGCGAAGCGTCGGCCGAGGTGTCTGGAGGGTGTCCCCCCAGCCGCCGGAGGCAAAATTTTTATAATCACTAAAAACTGCTTAGAAATTGTCTCCACCGATTCAAATGGTCACAGACTTACTTCTGTTTTTATAACCCAGTTTCTACACAATTTGTTACTGTAGTAGCAACACCAAGCTGACGCAAAGCGGCTGCCGGGGGTTTGGGGGTTTTCCTCCTAGCCGCCGTAGGCGAATTTTTTTTTGAAATATGCACTAAAAACTGCTTAAAAATTGTCTCCAGCGATTTATATGGTCATAGTTTTACTTCTATTTTTGAAACCTAATTCCTACACAATTTGTTTGTTACTATAGTATCAGCATCATGCCAACGCGAAGCGTTGGCCGGGGGGTTTGGGGGGTGTCCCCGTAGCCACCCGAAACGAAATTTTTTATTATATGCACTAAAAACTGCTTAAAAAATTGCCTCCAGCAATTCGGTTGTAGTTTTACTTCTGTTTCTATAACTTAATGTCTAACCATTTTGTTTGTTACTGTAATTCTATTAAGAAACAACCTTATTTAAACATAAATAATGGCCTAATTTATTTAAATATATATGCGCGACTGTAAGGGGTTTGTAACTTATGAGAAAAGGTGGGTTGAATATAAAAGAAAAATAATTGAGATTTACTTTCCACGTCGGGGAAAATTTTATATTGTTTAATTTTAAGATTAAGATGTCTTCAGTTTATAACTGAAAATAAAAAAAGGAAGGGGGGAGCCTTAAAAAAATGGTGGTCGCAGGAGGGGCGAACCGCCTCCCAAGAGGAAAGGAGGGGGGGTCGCCCCCCCCCCTATATAGTATGATATATATATATACATATATATATATATATTTTGGGGAATAAAAAGGTATATTTTTTTGAAAAAAAAGGAAAAATAAAAATGTTGTTTTGAAAAAAAGAAAAAAAAAAGCGAAATTTATTATTCAGATAATGTATACATACATTTTATAGATTTACTACTTTTTAGAAATGGAATAATAAAAACTAAAAAAGGAAAAAACGGCGGTGGTATTGGAGATAGGTATTTCTATTTCTAAAAAAAGGTAAATGTATAAATAGAAGAAAGAAAAACGTGGAGAAATTTAAGAGTTTTGAATAAAAAACGCTGGCGGCTAGGGGAAACCCCCCCCGCAGCCGCTTTGCGCAGCTTGGTGTTGCTACTACATAAAATTTGTAGAACTGGAAAAAAAGAAGTAAGTCTGGACCATTGAATGGTGGGAGACAATTTCTAAGCAGTTTTTAGTGCAATATAAAAAATTGCCTGCTGCACCTCCGCTCCTGGCACGCTCGCGTCGGTTTGGCCGCTACACGAGTAAAGAAAGTAATTATGAAAACTATAAAAACAAAAGTAAATTATGCTTATATGATTGGCTGGAGACAATTCTTAAGCAATTTTTAGTGCTTATTAAAAAAATTTCACCTCGGCGCTGGACCCCCCCCCGGCCCGCTTGCGTCAGCTTGGCTCCTAAAAGTAAAAACAAATTGGTAAAGCTTTAGGTTCGAAATTCATGTAAAATTTGCCATATAATTTTGAAATTTTTAAGCAGTTTTTCTGCATATTTCCGAAAATTTTGTTCCGGCAGTTTGGCACCCCCCGTAGCTCGCTCGGCTCAGTGTGCTATTTATGTAATAAACATTTTGTGTAAGAATTAGGTTATAAAAAAAATTAAAATATAATATAGAATAGCTTTTTTAGAGAGACACAATTTAAGAAGTTTTAAGTGCATATTTAAAATTTCGCCCGCGCCGGGGCCACCTCCACCCCCCAGCCCCTTTCTCTCACTCGCCCCCCCCCGCGCCCACCTCATCCCCCACCGCCCCCCCTTAGCAAAATCCTATATACGCGCCTGAGATATATACTATATATATCTATTGAAAGTTTGGCTTTTGTAGATAGCGCAGGTTTTTTAGCGCAGATTAAAGTTTTTTTTTGTGGATATAAGTGGATGTTTATAGAGAATAGTTTTAAATTTGGTTTAAATAGAAAAAGTGTTTAACAACTAAAGATAAATTCTATCAGGGTGAAAATAGATGAGTGGTAAAGTAACCACTCGTTCTTTGAGAAAATATCACGTGCAGAGAAACATATGACGCAACTAAATAATAATTGGTTACATAACCGCTGAAAACTTTTTTTTAATTTTTCTCGTTCTCGGGTTTATTGTTTATTTCTTCCTGGCGCAGAGCGGTTACGCCCTTAATTTCAGCCTGGAAGACTTTAGCTTTAGTGGTTTTTTTATAAAACAACATGCGTTTTACGTTTATGTATTTTTGTTGTGTAGTCCTAATAAAGACGTCACTCTGTTATTGTTGATCAGAAACTGGTTATTTTAAGTAAAAAAAGCTACATAAATGTTTGAATAAAATTTTTTGCACCTTTTTAAGTTTAGGTTTACTACTTCACAATCTATTGTTATGGAGTTTAGAGCAAACTATTTAGTTTTGTATTGTTATAACCATAACACTACCTGATGGCCAGGATGACAACCAAGCAGAACAAAACTGGAGGTCCTGTGAACAAAAGCAGTTTACGTCTACCAAATCTGTCCACAGTAAAATAGAGCAAAATTTTACCAATAAAATTTGCTGTCTTGGTGACAATTGTGACCACTTGGGCAGTGTATAAGTCAAACCCGGCGTATTGCAAAATCGTAGTGGAAAAAAAGAGGATCATATCGCCCCCACTAAAAACTCTCAAGATGGTGACTGCCCAGGAAATTTTAATGCTGGGACGGAGGTAACTTGCTGTGTACATGCTGGCGATGTGTTTAAAATAGTTTTGTTTTCCTTTTGAATGTTTCTTTTCAACGACCACTTCTTGAATTATGTTGCTTAGATCTTCTGTGGAGTGCCGATAGAACCATAACGATTCGCAGATTTTAATTCTTCCAGCATCGTTTAATTCATCTGAACTATTGAGGGCACGTGCGGCAAGATATATGGGTGTTTCTTTAAACATGGCGATTAAAATGGAGCCAATGGCGAACCACACCGCGAGCACTAGAAACAAACAGGGCCAGAGCTCTGAGCTGCCCAGAATGGATTGTAGTCCCAAAAAGCTGCCTAAAATGGTGCCTATGCCGGCTATGAAAAAGAACACGGACATAATTCTCCCACGATATTTTTTATCTCCAACTTCCACCAAAATCGTTAGCTGATTGATCAAATTAATTCCAGCCAAAATTCCTGTAAATTTTACATGTTGTTACTAATGAAACTGTGCTTTGGTGCAAAAACTCTGTGCATTCACAATCTAAAGCTTATTTAAATTAACAGAATGGTGGATTTATAAAACTTATATCAGATTTCAACTAAAAATATGGTAGACATATACAAAAAGTTATTACAGGGGTTTATAGTCCAGTTTAGTTTCTTGGTTATCTGTTGAAGCGATTAAACTTGCTGTTTATTTAGGACCTCCTAATAATCAAAGATTGTAAAAACTGGTCCTTAAAAAAGTAACACTATTCATTTATATCAATTGAATAAAGAATTGAATTGAATTGAAGAACAATTGAATTGCCCTTTGATATATCAATAAACCAGCGCAATAAATTAAACGAAATTCGTTCGCTTAATCTTAATGACGTGTTTATTCCATATTTGGAAGCAAAAAGTTGCTTACAGGTCCCCAATATTTTTAAAATACTTGTTATTTTTTACACAAATCACAAGTATTTGACACGTTTCATACTAATATGACGCTATTTTAGGACTGTCTTAAAAACCAATTTTTTAAAGATAATAAAGTTACCAAAAACTTTTTCGGCGGCCAATGAATAAAACTGCACTGGTTTAAAACATTTTTTGTAGCTGCTAGAAATCAAAACTTGCGATGGGTTTTTTGAAGATATCATTTGTGTCAAAAATCTGTTATTACACTTACAACAAACGTTTAAAAATTATTTTTTTAAATTTGCCCGCGCTCCAGGTCTTTTGGACATCGCAGCAATTTTTGATTTTTAAGCTTTTAAAAGTTTTATTGTTAAAGTTTCTTACTGAGGAGCGCGGCCAAAATTAAAGTACACCATTTTTGAGTAATTATAATAACCTAAATAATAGATAATTTAGTAGTGTTTGGAGAAACTTATGACCAGAGTGCGTGCTGAGTGTTTTTTGTTTAACGTTTGAAACAATTTTGAAAACTCAGCTCAGACCTCCTCCCCCTACCCTCTCGTTATGGTTGATGTGTTGAAACAAAGATAAATTGTTCTGTGGTACCTCCCTTAAAATAAAGAAAATAATAATAACAACATCCCAAAAAAGTTGTTTATGCATTTTTGTTGGCGTTATTACAAGAATTTTCAGTTAACCATATATTAACACAATAATAGTTCAAACTAAATTTATGTCAGTCCTTGGCTTTACGTTTTTTTTTAAATTTATATTGATTTATTTCATGATCATTTTTTTAACATAAGAAGCCAACAAGGAGGAAGTTTGGGTAAAATTTTTAGGTACCGTAAAAATCAAAAATCTTCTAAAATTTAAATTGAATCCAAAATTCTGTCGTCCCATTTTT
Organism: Microlaimidae sp. YZB2_3; assembly: GCA_030248175.1. Classification (NCBI taxonomy): domain Eukaryota; kingdom Metazoa; phylum Nematoda; class Chromadorea; order Desmodorida; family Microlaimidae; species Microlaimidae sp. YZB2_3. The sequence continues at coordinate 57,197 of JASAMX010000602.1, forward strand.
AAAGAAAATGTTTTGGTCCAGAGATTCCCAAAGCATAGAGATCTCATTGTTTTTATTGCGTTTAGCTTTGCTTTATTGTCTGTCATAGATCATTTTTACTTCTTAAATACTAAGTAATTCCTGGTTTACTTTTGTGGCTTTTAAAAACACTAAACAATGTTTATTAAAATATGGGCGCGACGGTTGTGCAAATGTTAGGAATTTCGTGTTTGCAACTCTGTTTAATAACTCAAAGCCTGACTTAATTTATATAGTATTAGTAACTAACTACTTACCAAAGAGTAGTCTTCCAATAAACAAAAGCTCATAACACTGAACCCATTTTGCTATGGCCTGTAATAAATGGCATGGAACTTGCAGAACATTGACACATTTTAACACTCTAATTCGTCCAAAGAAATCAGGTAACCTTGGAAAAAAAAAGATTCGCCAAAAATATGCCAAATAAAAATTCCGACACAAAAAAGGTCCATACAAACTGAAGAATAGTTTCTTCTGACTCTAAAACTTTGTATTATATAAAAATTCACATAAAAATAAATTTAAAATAAAAAATGCCTTAATTTTGTTTTATTTTTTAGAAGGCATAACTACATTTTATATTCATATTGAGGTAAAAATTTTCAAACAAAAATTTGTAAAATTCCTTAATAAATTTTGTTCGAAATTATTAATTAGGTTTGGTTTTTGGATCTAAGTTTTTTAATATTTCAGATTTTTAAGAGCAGAAAAAAGTGTACTTATATTAAAAAAATTGGTTTTTATGCTACTACAATAAAAAATTTCTCAATACTTTATACAGTTTTCATTACATACCATGACAGCCATTTCCATTATAAAGCCTGCTTCATACTTTGTACAAAGTTTCCAAAATACAATTTATTTTGTCAAAGTAAAATTATCCTTTAGACAATCTAAAACTGTGCTTTGGACAGCCCAAAGGATTCCAAAGGACACTTTTGGATGGTCCAAAGGAAATTTTACTTTATAAACCAGGTTTAAGGTCTCCCCAGAGAGTTTTCTTAAGTATGAAAAATCGCGATTTTTGTCATACAGATCTCGTGAAATACAGAAATATTTCCATAAAAAATTAATTTGAGTGTAAAAAAGGCAAAAATACCACGATTATAAAGTGCACATATATTTATATTATTGGCAATAGTTGAAATAATTGATATTAAAAATCAGATTGCAACGAAATTTTTTTAAAACACTTAAGCCCATTTCACACTGAGGTGGCAATGCCACCGCGAGGCGGCATTGCCACCGCTGTTGTGTCTAACGTTAAACATAGGACATGTTCACATTGGGGTGGCAATGCCACCTTAGGTGGCATTGCCACCGCTGTTGTGTTCGATCTACAACTCCATCACCGGTGGGCGGTGGCAGCTTTTTCAAGAAGAAAACGCGTGGGAACGCGCTCATTTTAAAAAAAAGCAATAAAAAATGAATTGTATAAAAAAACCAGCGAAAAATATTGTGTTTTTAACAAAAAAACGCGTGAAAACGGGTGTGCATTGCATAAAAAATGAAAAAATACTGTGGTTTTAAAACTTAATATTAAAAAAACTTAATATTAAAAAAACTTAATATTAAAAAAAAAAGATTTTTTATGAAAAAATAAATTTTAAGTAACTTTTAACAAATTTTAAACACACGTACATACGTACATTACATAACATGTAAATGTTCTTGAATAATTATGAATTTTCAATTTTTTGCATTAATCAAAGATTCGCAAAATTTGCTACTGCGCAGTTTTTAATATTTAATGCAGGGCCTTGGGTTAAAATAGGATGTATGACGGAGTTATTAAACAATCAAAAACAATAATCAGTTATTTTTAATTAATAAAAATTTGTTAGTTTGTTTTTGCGACCGCAATACTTTTCAGAAATAAATCTTTAAAAAATATGGCTACTGATTTGGAAGTACTTTTGATTAATGAAGTTCAAAACCGTTCGCAACTTTATCGCAAACCTTCTTTTTCTGAAATAGTTTTCCGACAATTAATTTGGGTTTTCGTAATCAAAGGACCAACTAACGATAATAAATAATCAAATTGAAGGAAGATGAGACATCCGAAAATAGTCCTGAAAATATAAATGATTTTGTAGTCTCATTTCTTAAACTAAAGCGTGAAGTTCCTCCTTTAAAGCTCTTTGCCCCATTGAAAAATAAGATGTACCCACCATCTTCTGCAAGTTTTTTAATCTATCTTTTTTCGAAGCCCCCACTCACCCCCCCCCCCCCCCCCCCCCCCCCCCCCCCCCCCCCCCCCCCCCCCCCCCCCCCCCCCCCAAAAAAACCCAACAATTTATGGAAATATTTTTGTATTTATGGTTTAATATACAATTTTTCGTGAAAAATGGGGGTTAATTTTTTCAAAATTTCGGTGAAACTTCAATTTAATTTAATTTGGCAAAATTTAAAGCTCCAGATAGTATATTTTTATTTAAATTTATAATTTTTGGAAGGCCATAATATCTTTTGTACTTTTTAATGCATAAATAGTTCTGTCGTGCGTCGTGCGTTTTATCGATTTATTTCAGAGGGTTTGTTTATAAATCGCTTTTAGAGCTCATCATCCCATGGTTGCAGCGACATAGTCGGTTAGCGCGTCGTCAAATTCTTGAAAGGTCCGAGATCGATTCCCACATAAAACATATTTGGCCACAATTTTTGTTTGATTTTAATAATGTTTTTTTGTTTTTTTATAATTTTAAAAATTTATTTCACATAAATTCAAAAAATATCATTATTGTAAACCGAATTTGTTGCCTGCTTTTCGCTAATTAGTCAAATTTTCGTCATTTGAATATCTTAAAATATTACAATACTCTATAAGTATAATAATTCAAAAATAAATTGTGTGTAAATAAAAATTCAGCAACTGAACTACAGGAAATTTACAGCTGGGTAAACTGATACGTTTTCTGGCCTAATTTAGGGATAAATTTAAAAAAAATGATAAAAAATTTCTTTAACACAAGATAATAAATTTTACTACCTTCAGTACAAACCACTTAATTTAGCTTTTTATTTTGTTTCAAAATCGGAATTTCAAAATTTTATGAAATTTTATTATTTTTATGAACAAAAAAAACATTGAAGACGCGTGAATTTTTATAGAATTGACGCGTAACTAACTATATAACTGTAATTATATAACTGTAACTATATAACTGTAACTATATAACTATATAACTGTAACTTTGGTTTTATATTTTTTCAAAATAAAATAAATTGGTTTATGATTAACTTTTTTCGATCGTTAACTTTTACCACGTATTAGGGTAATTGATTAAAATTTATCCATCCGTAATTTCGGCTGTTATTTTTGTCACACGTAAAGTTATGAAATGAACTGCGTTTCGCTAGTACCCTATACCAGAAAAACACGTGCACATTTTACCAATAAATTTTAATTTGTTTTGCTTTGATCTTCTAGTCAGTTGTTGGAAAATACTGAAAAAAAAATTAAATATGCAAAAAGGTAAAAATTGATCTTTTTAGCCCCTCGTATAGTGCCCCCTGACCCAGATGACTTGCAACAAACTTTTTTTTTGAGTTCAAAAAAAACATAATAATCTTTGCGAAATTTTCCAGGCGAAAAAATTTACAAAAAACTTTAGATTTATAAAATAAAAAGTTAAAAAATCGGTTGGGGTTGTGGCCAAATCCAAAAATTTAATACAAAAAATTTTTTTTCGTAAAGTGCCAAAATTAAAAGACCATTACTAATTATATGTATTTAAGCCTCTAAGTTCTAAGATATAAAAACGTGAAATTTCAAACTTAAAAGTTTTTTCTTTTAAACGGAAGAAATTCGAAATGTTTATTATACAAGTAGCCCGTGCCAGCCATACGGCTGACAAAAAAATTTTTACTGAATTTTTTAAGATCCATTTGATTTATTTCAGAAAATAATAAAGTTATGATGTCCATATAAAACTATGGAGAATAACGACAGTTAATTCAATATACACTAAGGTCTTGAGAGTATTTAAAAATATTTGTATATGACTTTGGTTAACAAAAAAAAACAAGATTAAACGAAAATAAGAATTAAACATAAAATAATTATTCTAAAAAAACAGCTGGTTGTAAATATTTTTTCTACCTCATTTTTTCGTTGTTATATAAACTATTTTTAATTCTTCTTTAGACCTTTGTGTACATTAAATCAACTGTCATGATTCTTCATTAATTTACTCGTTTTAAATGTTTTGTTTGGTTGTTATCAATTTTGAAATTTTTACCACGTAAAAAACTGTCTAAGGCTGAAGATGTCCATGTTTTAAAGCGATGTGTGTTTTTTATAAGAGATAATGTTTTAAAAAAATGTTTGCTTTAGACATGGTGTGTAGCCCGCTGGCTGTTTTGTTTAGAATTTTTATTTATTAAATTCTTTTTGTTATTTTAAAATACGCTACTATAAAAGGCGCTTTGGTTTCAGGGTAATAAAGCTTAACTCTTCAAGATACATTCTCTCTACAAACAGAAATTCCAGCTGAGGAACCGAAGGATCGCGACGGGTCCCGAACTATCCCTGCACACCGTGCTAGAGGTTCCGTCCCAAGCAGGAACTTTAGTTTCTAACTTTTAGATCGATCTGCACGCTCCTTCGGCAGTGACGTGGAGAGGTTACGGTGACTTCGGTTACTGTAATATTTCACACAGACATTTCGGTGACATTTTTGGAGGTCCTAGGCGGATAGTACTGTTCCCCAAGAAAGCACCAAAGAAACCCCATATTTTTCTTTTATTGGAAAAGGTGCCGGTTTTCCTATGACGGGTACATACAAGGCACACATCGTAATACAACTATTTCTCTTTATGATGACGCATTTATTGGCAAGGGGGGGGTCAAATGTTACTTCAAGCGCGCAAAATAGAGCGCCAGAAAATAAATTAAGGCAAAAATTAAGCGGAAGCGCCGAGTCTCACTGACAAGAAAATACATATTAAAAATCTAGCGGTTGGAAATTTAATTCTTTGTGTTAATCCTCAAATTAAAATAGGTCAGGCCACTAGTTTTAGCGATCTATATCAAGGACCTTATAGTATTCCAAGCCTTAAGGATCGAACTTCACAGTTTTTTTTGACAACAGATCTTTTTGAATTACATCTTACTATACGTAGTTTGACCTGCTGATTCAATTTTTGACACTCATTTTTCTCTCAAAAAAATGTTATCGCCACAATAATCAAATAACATCAATAAAATACATGTCAAAAATACAAAACATTAATAAAGTTTATTACCAAAAATATTCTATTTTTTCATTTTCTCTTTAGCGTATCTTCAATCAATCAATCAATCAATTTTTATTTTGCCATCTAAATACAATGACAGGAAAGACACAAAAGTTAGTAAGAAATACTGCACTTTTAGACTTGTATCTACAAATTTAATCACATATAAATATAAATATAATTATAATAACATAAAAAACAAGTAACATGCCCACCCATCACACCAACCAACCATGAAAATACAAAAGAAGCCGCCAGCATTATGTTTATTTATGTTTAGCATTATCTTAAATAATAAAACATTTTTTTAAATTAAAAAGATAAAAAATAAAAAAAAAAAATTTTGAGCGTTAAAAATATGGTCAAGCGACTACTCGAACCCACGGATCTGAGGATCCGAGCGCGACGATACTAACCACTCGGCTACTGGGTGCTCGGGGGATTAAATTAAAATCAATCAATCAAGATCAATTAAAAGGAGCTTTTAAAGCAATGGTTCAAAATGTAGTTTCTCCGCGTCAATTAAAAGAAAATTTAAAAAAATTGATTCGTTATTTTTAAACGAAAATTTGGAAATAGTTAGATATAAGCTTTTACCATTTTTTTAATTATAAACGATTAAAAGAGGACTTCGGGATTTTTTTACTATATATTTTTTGTAAAAAAAGTCTTTTTTGCAATTTAAAAAAAATCCTGAGATCATTTTGAACCCAAACTACCTCTGAAAGTTGCCCCCTACATTACCCTAATTTATTATAAAATTTCGCCCAAAAAATAACGAAATCAATTTTTTTTAAAAGGCCTTATTGTGGTTTTCAGAGGTAGAATCCATGGAGCATTGTTGCGAACTGGACAAACTTTTCAGTGATGTTTTTATAGCCACTGGATAGCACAGATTCTTAACTTTTTATAACACCCCACTTTTAAGGGCCATAAATTAATATTTATATTGATATGCGACTTGTTGTCCAAGTGGTCGAAACTGTAAAGTTCTACCTTAAATAAAAATAAAAATACCGCTCTTTTTTTAGATGAACTAAAAGGGAAACACAAGGCTTTTTGGGTAAACTTAATGACACTTAAACCATGTACTGTACGCAACCAGCTATTTTATCCAACCCCGACTGTGGATCGTCATGTGTCTTGTGTTTCAGGTTCTCGCTTTATCTAACCGCGTTTCTCTTTAAGAGGGAAGGAAAGTGGTCAGCGTGGTGGTGGACATCGGGGTCAAGTCTCCTGCTTTCCGCTTACGTGTAAAAGCGGCCAGCAGCGCGGTAGTGCCTTAAACATCCCAGGACAGAACCGCAGATGTGACCGGCCAAACCGCGTATCTTTTCCTCAAAAGCCTTGTGCACAAGTACAGCTCTTCCAAAATCAGATTGCCAGACCGCATAATTGTCAACGCGGCACGTTTGGGCGCTCTTTTTATCAGCGAGGCCGCGGTTGTAAGGCCGCGTGGCCGCCCCGTTCAGCTTCACAGCAGAGAACAGGCCGCACCTTTGCCTTTTTGTCAACTCCAAGACCGTGGAAGTCGGGATGTTCCTGACCACAATTCTACATCGTTTCAAGTTCCTCTTCACAATCCCTTACACAATTCCGGAACCGGAACCGGAACAATTCCACACTCAATGCCAAACAATTCAGGACAAAGCCGGAAAATCCTAGCTTTCAACCAGTGGCTAAAGAAAAAGATTCCATTTACCCCAAATCAGCGATGCACATCCACATCTTACAAGCCAATAACAGAAGAATTTAGACTCTTTTGGAATGAACAGTGTGATATAGTGAAACAACATAAATCCGCTTCAAGCGACACTTTCTGTCAGACTTGTCGAAGATTTTAAGGAGATGATAACCAAAATGGTACAATGTTTTTTGTTTTTTTTAGTAAAGTTGTGCCTGCTATGGCCTACTAACTAACGTGTTTTTTTGTAATTACTTTTATTTGTAGTGTGATCTTAATTGTCCAAAAAATAGGAAAAAGGTGTAGCCCACTGGCTGTGCTGTTTAGAATTTTTATTTATTAAATTCTTTTTGTTATTTTAAAATTTGCCACTATAAAAGGCGCGGTTTTGTGTTCGTTTTCAGTTAATAACTTTTACTCCTCAAGATTGGTCTCTCTACAGAAAAGAACCCAGCAGCTGAGGAACCAAAGAATCACCGCGACGGATCCGAAACTATCCCTGCACACAGGTGTGTAGAGGTTCCTGCAAGCAGGAACTTAAGTTTCTAAGTTTTAAATCAAAAATCCCGCGCTCACTTCGCAGTGACGCGGAGAGGTTAATGTAACTCCGGTTACTGTAATCTTTAGCACAGACATTTCGATGACAGGTGTAAAGACAAAATCTATTAAAACATGTGTATTCCAACGTTTCGATCATATAAAACGGATCATATCAGGGATCTAAAAGTATAAGTAACACGATGTTTTGCAATAAAACCACGGTATTTTCATTGTTTATAGGATGCAGGCATTTTCACGCATTTTTCTCTTAAAACCGCAATATTTTTGCTGGTTTTTTTATACAATGAAAGCGTTTGTCTAAAAACCGCAATAGTTTTTATTGATTTTTTTTAACAATGCGCGCGTTCCCAAGCGTTTTTTTTGAGAGAGATGCCACCGGTGACAGAGTTGTGGATCAAACAACAGCGGTGGCTTTCCCATCTACGTGTGAACACGTCCTATGTTTAACCTTGGACACAGCAGCGGTGGCAATACCACCTCGAGGTTGCATTGCCTCCTTGTGAGCCGGGTTTTAGAGTATATACTTTATGCATACAGGTGAAATGTCTACACATACACACAAAAAACTTTCCACTTTCAAAATCTGTAGGTTCTCCCCTTTTTCAAATACGTTCGTTGTCCAGTCTAAAAATTTCCATTCACAATTTTTCAAAATTTCAACCCATTTATGATATTTCACCGAGTGTAAGGTTTGCAAAGATATTTCATTTATCCCAAATCTTTTTGTGGTTGGGGATAAATTTCATTAATCCCTTTGGTGAAAATGCGTTGTGTAGCCTTAAAATGTTTATGTAAAATGTTTCTAAATTTCAAACACCTTACGACATTCCCGGGGTATAAATTTTCCAATCAATCCAATGATATCTCATTCACCTGAATCCAATGGTGGTTGGGGAGGAGACAGGGAACACAAACACAGACTACGCATGAGAACAACGCCTGAGAAAATGGTATTATTAGATTATAAGCATGTTGATTTTTACATTAGTTTTATCTTATTGTAAATTATAATTATTTAATTGAATTTTCAAAACTTTGATTAAATGGTTTATTCAAAGGCCGATGGCCGAAAGTAACACTGGCCGAATTTAAGTCCGTTACCCTATGTGGGGTATTTTACCTTTATTGTACAGTTCAAGTAAAAATTCCTATAATAAAAATAGTAATCAAAAAAAAAATTTTAAAATAATTTTTTTTAAAAATATACCTGTAAGTACAGTTTCCCCGAAAATTGCTTTTGTAAAATAATTTTTCAGAACTACTTCTGTCGTATTTGTACAGTAGGCACTTATGAATATTGGAGTACAAGTAGAAACTACCATAAGTAATGAAAGACTTAATGTTCTAATTAGTTGTTTGTCCATAATGAATATTAAAATTCCCAAATTCTTTTTTCCTAAAAAGTAATAAATTAAATCTTTCTTCAAATTAGTTCTATGTGGTATATAATAGTATATAATAGATTTTTAAAATTACAAGTAGTCCGTGTCAGCCATAGACTAGTTCGGAATAAGCGTCTTTTACTGTACAAGAGAGGGTACAAAAAAAATAAAATTTGAAAAAATCTTAGCTTCCTTAGTTTCTTAAGATTAAACCTATATTTCATAAAAATTGATATGTTTCACTACGTTGAAGTGCTGTAATATATCAGTTTGTGCTAAATAAATTTTTGTTTTTTAAGTAAACGTCACAATAGTTTAAAATCACCACTAAAATAGTATTATCCTGAACAGTGATTTTGAATTAGTAAAAATAAAGATGAAATTTGTGCTTTTAAACTAATTTTAAACCTACATAGATTTTTTAATGTTTTGTTTGTAAAACTATTCAAAACTTAAAAATCAATTTTAAAAAGTCCATTCCAAACTTTTAAATTAAGCATTTTCTGTAATTGAAACATTAAAAAACTGGTAACCAAGCGCGCCAGCAGCGCCGTACCTACAAAGCGGCAAAAAACTAGAAAAATCCCCAAAAACTCTTTTGCTTTTGCAATATTTAAAAAGTATTTAAAAATTTTGAAGAGGGGGTCGAGATTTTAAACCAATAAATATTTTAAATACTTTTTAAACTGTTCAAATGTACTAGTCGCTCGTTGTTTCTCACTTTTTCCCTCTCATATATTGGCCGTTAATAGTTATGTACCCCTCTTCCTAACGCTAGAAAGCCCTTGTTCGAAACTAACTTCTGTGATAATTTTCTAATCCTTTGAGTAGGACCAAATAATATAAACGTTTTTTTACAAAATTAATCGAATTTTGTTTTTTAAAAAAGGAGGCAACGCAACCTAATTTTTTTTTCATGTTTATTTTTTGCGAATCCACCCAATTTCTCTCACAATACACAAAGTGTATAAAAAATTTTTAACTTGAAAACTATTATTTCGGCATTTTTAAAGAACGCACCATTAAATTTAGAGAAATTATAATGATTTTAGGGTTTTCCTTATAGGATACTCTAAAGTTTACAGTTGATAGTTAAGGTTGCTCATCCGAGTTTTATCATGAGTTTTTGTTTTTTAATTAAACGTCACAATAGTTTAAAATCACCACTAAAATAGTATTATCCTAAACAGTGATTTCGATTAGTAAAAATAAAAATGAAATTTGTGCTTTTAAACTAATTTTAAACCTACATAGTTTTAATGTTTTGTTTGTAAAACTATTCAAAACTTTAAATCAATTTGAAACCCATCCAAACTTTTAAATTAAGCATTTTCTGTAATTGAAACATTAGAAAAATTTTCAAAACAACAGCGCTGTACCTACGAAGCGGCAAAAAACTAAAAACCCCCAAAAACTGCTTTTGCTTTTTGCAATATTTAAAAAGTATTTAAAAAATTTTGAAGAGAAAAAGGGGTCGAGATTTTAAACCAGAAAAATATTTGAAATATTTTAAACCGTAGAAATATGAGTCAAATTCCAAATTTTTTGAAAAACTATCAAAATTTAAAAAAATTCAAATTAATTAATTATGTGTGGTATATAAATACAGAATACAATTTTAAAATTACAAGCTGTCTCGAGCTAGCGATACAGCTGACAATAATTTTTCCTTGTATTTGCAGAAATTTTTTTTTAAATTTGGTAAATAATAATGTACTTTGAATGCCCAACTAAAAGTTTGCCATTTATTTGGAATATTCTTACCTGGAACGCCTTGTGCAAACCGTTTTTTGTTGATTTATAATTTGCTAAAACAGTTCCATTATGTAGTTGTGTTGTCCATGTTTTAAAGTGAACTGTCTTTTTATAAAATAAATTAATTTATTCTAAATCTGACATAAAAATTCCACTCCCTACTAATTGAAAACTCCCCAGAACAGGATGTTTTCAGCCATTTTTAGCAAAAAAAAATTAATTTCAATTACCAAGTTGTTTATATACACGTAAAAACTCATCGATAACTCTCAACCTCACAGTTGTTGCTTTAGCATCGACTAATATCCAGTACCAATAATTTTAAGCTATAGCAAAATCCAGCCAACCGGAAAATTGCAGTATTGAATCATGTTTAACAATAAAGCCATTCAAAATTTTTAACAAAATTGCTAAATAAACATCAAAACCCATATATTTTAATAATTATTTATCAATTTATTAATTTAAAACGCAAATGCAAATTTTTAAAGGCCCAAAGATTGTTAATGAAATTTGATGATGTTACTAAATAATTTGGCGTTTATTTGTCCTAAAAATACGCTGTAATACTTTATCCGTTTGTTTTGCCATTCAAATTTCAAATGTTAAGCCAATATAGATATCAGTCATAGTTCAGAAAAACACATTTTACAATAACGCTTACCAGTAAAGTTTTCATTGATTTAGAGAGAAAAAGTCTATACCCCTGAAGAAGTTTAATAGCTTTAAAATGTCATATGGAATTCAAAATCACGTCATATATGTTTTGCTCTGTGCCCCAGGTTGTGGAAGGAGCAGCGGCAAAACAGGGCTTTAATAGCAGAGCTGCGAAACACCGGTAGCAAATAACCCGGCGCAGGCGGGTTATTTAAAAATACGTGGGTGGCTATCCGAAATTCAGAACCTTCTTCTTCTCTTTTTTTTTTTTTTTTTTTTTTTTTCATTATTATCATTTTCTTTCTTTTTCTTCTTCACCACTATTATTCTTTTTTTTCTTTTTATTTACTCTTATCTTAATGATCCTCTTCTTCTTCTTCTTTTTCTTCTTCTTTTTCTTCTTTCTTTTTCTTTTTCTTCTTCATCATCATCATTATCTTCTTCTTTTTTTCCTCCTCCTCCTTTTCTTCATCATCTTCTTCTTCTTCTTTCTTTTTTTTCTTCTTCTTCTTCTTCTTTTTTTAAGTAAAGTTCTCAAATAAAATATCTGTAAGTACAGGTTTTCAAAAATTTGTTTTTTAAAAATATATTTTTAAAAACTCACTTTGGTCGACATTTTAACTGTACTCATTCAATATTGGCCAACAAGACAAAAACTAACTAATAAGTATGTCTTCTACTCTACCAATTAGTCCCTACTTTGTCCATAATGATTATTACAATTTCTCCAAAATTCTCTTCTTTTAAAAAACAGTTTACAAGTTTAAAAAAATTCTAAATAATTCCCTGTTTTCTAATCCTATAAAATAAATTTTCAAAATTATTGCCTTTCTTTAAAAGCACAAAAAAGCAAGTTCGTACAATCTGCCACTGCGCTATGAAAATCCGCCACCGGAGTATCCGCCATCCACCATCCGCCTCCTTGTCCTCCTTGTCCTTGACTTGTCAGTTGTATCTTTGTTCAAAATTGCAAGTCATACAGATTTTATTCGGCCAAGTTATAATAAGTTATAGATTAATTTATTCATGATCGACAATCTGCCAGGTCAATTAATAATTAATCGATTCTCCGTTGTCAGTTGTATGTATTTTTCGAATTTCAAGTCATATAGAATTTATTCGACCGAGTTATAATTGTATTAAATATCATTTACATATACGTCAAGATCGACCGCACAAATTCTCAGATCACAAAATCATAATTATCAATCGATTTTCCGTTGTCAGTTGTATATATATTGCGAATTTCAATTTATATAGAGTTGAAAATTTATATAGAGTTAGACAAAATCAAAGAAAGCGTTAGGAAGTTACTCACTTACTTACTTACTTACTTACCAGGGGGGAGACAATCTCCGTGGTACAATGACAATATGTGCCGGCCGCTAATTTTAGCCTCGATTTTAAATCTTATGAAAAATAGCTCAAAATGACCGCCAAGCGAATCCTAACAAAAATAACGTTTCAAATTTAAAAAATTTTTTGGGATTTATTTTTTATTTTAGGTCTTTTAAGGGGCGGTTGGCCGAAAATTGAAATGATAGAAAATTGCGCAAAATTATTGAATTTTTGGATCCAAAAAACATATTGAGCTTCCTACTACATAATTTGGGTTATATTGCACTAACTTAAAAGAAAATTTTGCCCATTATCAGGTCCTAATGGGTTGGGGTTGTAATAGTACCACTTTTTGTGCCACTTTTTTTTCTACTCGAAATTTCGAAAAATATAGGACATAGCTTATTAATGTATTGTGAGCCTCAGACTTATCCGCAACTTATAAATTATATATTACCTTATAGAAGAGAAGGCTCACTTGTTTATAAAAATAATTTTTTAACATTTTTTTATGACTCTGGAAATTATTAAAATTTTCAAAAAAATTGCCTGATTTTAAAAATTTGCAAAAAATTCAAAAACATCTGATAATTTGGAAAAATTTACAAATTTACTTTAAAAATACAATTATGTTTCTTCGTTAAAAAACTTAGTGGGGGTAGTTTAAAAAATTTTGGTCGAAAATTAATTTTTCCAATTTCGGCCATTTTTCAAAAACGCACAAAATTAGGTGTAATACGTGAACGTTTTTAACTTTTGTTCCAAAGCAGCTATAAAAAAACTTAAAACGTTATTTTAAAAACAACAAGACGGGATTTTACATGGTATATTTTACGTTATTTTTAAATGTTTCGAAAAGTTTTTAGAGAATTTTACTTTTTAGCCTAATTTTTGGCAAATTTTCGAATGTACGTTTTACTAATTTATGAGCCTGAAAAATATTTCGTAAAACAGCGCAAAACGCTTTCGACATACCAGAGTCATAACAAACGTTATAAAAGCACTTCGGTTTTTAAAACTTTTATAATTCAAATTGAACCCAAGCCCCGTTTGAGACCCTTTTTTGTCGAAAAAAAGCACTTTTTTTACCTAGGGGCTATTTTTCTTAAAAATTGCTGGATGGCTTTTAAACTTAAATATGTAACAGATATAAGTAATAACTTCACTAATATTCTTTAGATGACACAAATAAAATCGTTTCCGTGCAAAAAATTAACGTATTTTTGAACCCGAAAATCAACATTTTTTAAAAATTGCTAAAAATGCTTGTTTT